>JASDQU010589047.1:54524-64841 GCA_032191745.1 Picea mariana | reverse complement strand
TTGCTGAGATGGAAGGGATTCCGTGCGATCGTGACTGACTGTCATTGATTTGCAAAGATTTGGAAATGACGTGCTGGAGAAAATGCGCCGAAATCTGAAACATTTCGTTTTGAAACCACGAATGATCATCATGTTTTCCCATGCGGCTAATCGGCGGTTGAATCTTCAATCATTTTGGTGTTTTGACGCATGGCTCGTGCGAAAGCACGAGCTTTCTTTTTGCTCGATCAAACCTTTTCGGCGGTTGTGTTGAATTTCAAATCGACCCTCTTGCTGACGAAATCAAACGTTTTCGGTGGTTAATGAGCACGCCGAGGGCTCGCCCAAACCACCGAAAGTCTCCTTTTTGCACCCTTTGAATAAACCAAGTATCAAGAAATTTATTGAAATATGAAAACAGAAAACTAGTTGAGCATGCATGTGACCACTAGCTTAGGAAATCCTCTACAAAGTTCAACCGAAAAGACGGTTTGACTTTGGGAGTTAACACCTACCTCTAGATGGCTATCTGGCTATGCTAAATACCAAGTCGCTAGGAGGAGAAGGGATTCCATTCTTTGGCATTATATTTTGTTCCATAGCTAAGAAAAACATCTAAGAGTGGTATTTTGTGAGCATAATAGAGGAGGATGAGGATTTTGTAGCAGTTTTTCAGGCCATAGTGCCAAAATGTAACTCCATAGTGAGTTCCCATTCCTTTATGTGTGCATTTTATAACTAAAGCAAAGAGAGCAGAGCATAGGCCTCACCTTATAGTTGGGTTTTCTCCCATATTGGGTTTCCTAGGTCAAATTTGGTGTTCATTTGTGTGGATGGTGTGTATTTGTGTATGTTCTTTCATTTTTATATTTCATTTATTTCTTAAATTCAAGCCATAATTCAGAGATAATAAACCTGGGATCTAAGGAAATAAACCGCATAAATCTAAGATTTTGGAATATTATAAGATTTTTTGTGATCAATTGTTCTAGTTGGATATCCACGATAGTTTATAGATCATACTGGTGTTAGAGAAAATTTTCTTTGGGATATTTGCGGGAAGTTGCAGGGATCTAGAAATTGATTTAAGAAGAAAATCACAAAACCATAGCCATGGATGATGAGTGTTTTCATAACAATCCTCAATATATAGTAGAGGAGATATTTGTGAGGTTGGAAGAGCAAGTCGCTAACATATCTCTTAATATGTCCTTCCTCATGGAAGCTCTAGAAAACAAAATCATACCATTTGAAGAGGTTGGAGGCTATAAATCTAAGATTAGATCAAAAGACAAATAGGGAGATAATCAAGACCTAGAAAAGGAGTTGAGGAAATAACCCAAGAAAGAGAAGCCTAGTTCGATTGTCGTTAACCCTTCACAGTCCATATTCAAGATGGAAGCGAAAGTGGACATAAATCCATATCAAGGTGAGAGATCAATGCATTAAAACTGAGTCATTGGTTGTGGAAACTAGAAGTTTATTCATCGTTTACCATTATAGATGAGGAGAAAAAAATATTATTTGCAGACTGAGGTTAGAGGGCCATGCTTTAACCTTTTGGGAAAGTCACATGTAGACACTTAGGTTGGAGGGTGATCTACCGGTAACTAAGTGGGAGGGTTTCAAAACCCTCATTAAGTATTAGTTATATCATATTGGGTATGAAAATGACCAATGGATCCATTGGTATTACTTTAGGAAAAGGTAGGGGTAGAGTGTGCAATAGTACACCATTGAGTTTGAAAAGATGGTCATCATGTTGGGTATTTCTTCCAAGAACCTAGATGTACTCCTCAAGTATCTAGGGCTTCTACATAGTCATCTATGAAAGTAAATGATTCTTTTCAATCCAAGGACAATGGACAAAGAATGTATATAGGCATAGTATCTAGAAAACATGTGCCATAAGAAATGGAATCCAAGCGGCTCCAAGCAGAAAGAGCACCAAGAAGCTTCCAAGGAGGGGAAGAAGAAGTGGAAGGGGGGAGGACAAGAAGAGAAGAGTCTTTGCACATCAGTGTGTTAGCACTAGGAATCACCCTCAGACTGTAATGAGGATAAGCCCGGTACCCATCAGTTTATACAGTAAATGTAAATGAGTTTTAAGAGGCCAAATGGAGAAGACTCAATGAAAATAACGCTCTAACTCAGAAATATGGACTGGTATGCACAAGCAATTGAGGTCTTGGAACAACTTCAGTCAGTAAGTTGGAGTAAATGTGAGTAGGAGGAAGACTTTGGTGAGAAAAGTGTAGAGGTATGTCGTGAACATCAGGCCTTCCAACAATCTAAGGAAGAAAAACTTAAACACAAGATCCTCTTGGATTCAAATTTCAAGGAAACTGAAAGAAATCATAACAACATTATAATCAAACATTCATCATAATACAGTCACAACAATCCATGTGAATCAGTCAATCATGAACTCTCTCAGTATCAGAGGGAAATAATATGGAGTAAGAAAGCTGACTTAGATTAATAAATAAGTCTCAAATCAAGACATAACCAACGAACCGGTGTTCTTCATCAAAATATTACAATAGCAGGGAGCCTAGCTCAACCATTCAACCCTTACAAAATATCAAAACTGCCTATATATAAGCAGAACTACTGCAACCATCAGGAGTGTGATCAGATTGCTCCATTCAAAGTTCTCAATCGACATCTGCTCTATCAGACTGTGCAGACAATATTCTGTTGTCAAATGTGAGCTCTTTCGTCTGGACCTTCTCTGTCAGATTGTGCATGTAGCTCTCTGTCAGACACGATCTCAAATATTCCAATACTTTTTGGATTTCCATTTATGTGCTGAGACGAGGTCTCAACCACCACTCTCATTCTCAGCAACTGCTTTCATTGGGATCAAGATGAGGCCTGACACCCATGAATGTTCTTAGATGGTGCCAACGACTTCTGCAAGTCAATTTTGACGCCTCGAGGTTATGCAGATCTTCTTCTGTGACAAATACAGGTGCACTAGGTGGTGGGATGATAGCGTATGCGCAGGGGTGACAAGGAGCGAAATGCTTGGCGCAAACTTGCATGGCACGATGAGTGAGTGATGGTCACGTGGAAGGAAGCAGAGGATGTTGGATCTTTTCAGACCCTAAACATTTCATTTTTCCTATGGAAATCATGGGCAGAATGCCACATGATTTATACCATAATGCTCCTGAGGGTAAACCTCAATTATGCTTGATTCCTATGAAATAGGTTGCAAATTTTGGTGTTAACATTTGGCTCCATAGGGGATGGCATACTCCTTGCGAGCTGCCAAGAACAAGTAGTTCCAGTGCCTTAGTTGTTGGGCTATGTAGTCATGCTCTGAAACATCATACTGAAGAAAACAAGTCGACATGTACACTATTCTAAAAATGAAAGAAAACACACCTACTTTTGAGGGAGATTATTTATCTAAAAAACCTAAGTTAACTGACTTTTAAAAAATGTTAGGTGAAAGCAAACTTCCACCATAACCATTCAAACTGTTTGATAACTGAATCCTTCGCTTCACTGCAAATTATCCATAAAAGACAAGGAAAGCGTGACAGTTGACTAATTTCATTCTTGTGATCACCCATATTACCTTCAAATGTTGATAAAAAGATCAAGCCTGCATGCTCCAAAGCATTTGAAAAGTGTAACTTTATGTACTCATCGACAGGGTCATGAAACTGAAGGCAACACATGATTAACTTATGAAAGGTTACCTTCATTGTTTCAAAGTTGATGACAACTGGCTTGATGTCCTCTACAGGCACACTTGATTGAATGACAGCCATAGGCATATGTGGGTCAAAAGGACGCTTTCTATGAATTGTAGGTACAGGTGGAAGAAGGCTGGACATAGGAGGTTGTTGATCCACTGATGACTGTTGATTTACTTTTGGTTGTATATAAACGATCTCTTCACTTGCCTCAACTAAGGGCTGCTCCTAGTCAAACTCTCAGGTTGTGTCTTCTGTGACAAGGCCAAATTCTGCATCATCCTTACTGTCTTCATAGTGTTCAAATATAAGATAAGATTGTTTCCCATCATCACTAGAATATCCATCAAAAATGGGTTGCCTTTCATGTCTATGATGAACCTTTAAAACAATAATTTCATCAAGAATATATCTGTTAAAAATATCCATTTCAGGAACAGTAGTAACTGTTGCTTCTAGTTGTTCATACACATGATTTTCATCAAGATAGGGTTGCTCATGGATACCTGCGTTGAAGACAAAATTATCCACAGTCTTTTCTTCATAGGGACAACAGGCAAAAAATGCCTTACATTCAAAGTTGAGATGACACTGACTTTGAATCCTGCCACAAGCTTAGAGGTTCTCCTCTACTTCCTCAACATCCATGAATAACTATGATAAAGATGTAGATTTCCTTTCTCTCAGGAGAAGGACAAGCTCTGAATGTTGAGCCATGACATAGTACACCATGGCAGCAGTCTCTGTGGGTCTGATCTCTACAGACATACTATGATAAACACTGTAAAACCTCTTATTGAAGATAGCCAAGGCTTCCTCTTCCCCTCTCCTCAAGGCATTAAAATCATCCTCAGCATCCATGAATAACTATGATAAAGATGTATATTTCCTTTCTCTTAGGAGAAGGACAAGCTCTGAATGTTGAGCCATGACATAGTACACCATGGCAGTAGTCTCTGTGGGTCTAATCTCTACAGGCATACTATGATAAACACTGTAAAACCTCTTGTTGAAGACAACCAAGGATTCCTCTTCCCCTCTCCTCAAGGCATTAAAATCATCCCAGTACTGATCAAGAGACTTGTTCTCACCCCACCACTTTAAAAAAACATTGTATATCTCAACCCAAGAACCAATGGAGTCAGCTCCCAAACCCTTAAACCATACAACAACATCTCCTAACAAGGATTTGGAAAACAACCTCATGGTAACATCCTCATGAATAATCTCAAACTGATCAATAAAATTTTTGAAATCTTCCACATGCCTCTCAACTGTAACATGATCCTCTCCAGAAAAATGAGGAAAGTGCTTAAAGAAATCAAGAGGATAAGGATGAAGATGATATGGAAGCTTTAAAGGTTGCTTGTCTCTGATTCTAGTTTGAAAACTAGTGGGTTGAATATGAGGCTTAACACACTGATGAAAAGGCTCAACAGTAATAGAAGGATGTGATGAAATTTGAGGAGGTTGTGGATCAGTTTCAACCTCCCCAGGGCTGCAAGGGTGATTGAGTTCAGGAGGGGTTTCAATATGAAGCTCATCTTTATGACTAGGCTGAGCTGAGGATATAATATCAGCATCTACAACACAGGCAGAAAGAAGGTATGCTTCTTCCAAGGATGGATATATAAAGGAAGGCTGGTGATCAACTAAATAAACAAAGAAAAATATGATCCTCTTTATATGTGAAGGGAAAAACAAAAATGAGCTAATAAAGAACAATACAAGTTCACGAAGAAATCTCATAAGATGACACCTAGTCATTCCCTTCATCTTTATATCAATAGGATCCTCCCCAGTGGGGTCTCTGATGTGGTGTCACCAAGTAGATGATTATAGTCAATTTTTGTATCCCTCTCTTTTCTACCATCAAGAGTTGGATCTACGTTGTTCTTCCCAGGGAGCTCTTCAATCTGCTCAAATCTGTCCCCGACAACAACACCATTTATGTTAGCACTAGGAATCACCCTCAGACTGTAATGAGGATAAGCCCAGTACCCATCAGTTTATATAGTAAATGTAAATGAGTTTTAAGAGGCCAAATGGAGAAGACTCAATGAAAATAATGTTCTAACTCAGAAATTTGGACTGGTATGCACAAGCAATTGAGGTCTTGGATCAACTTCAATCAGTAAGTTGGAGTAAAGGTGAGTAGGAGGAACACTTTGGTGAGAAAAGTGTAGAGGTTTTTCATGAACATCAGGCCTTCCAGTAGCCTAAGGAAGAAAAACTTAAACAGAAGATCCTCTTGGATTCAAATTTCAAGGAAATTGAAAGAAATCATAACAACATTATAATCAAACATTCATCATAATACAGTCACAACTATCCATGTGAATCAGTCAATCATGAACTCTCTCAGTATCAGAGGCAAATAAGATGGAGTAAGAAAGATGACTTAGATTAATCAAGAAGTCTCAAATCAAGACATAACCAAAGAACCAGTGTTCTTCATCAAAATATTATAATAGCAGGGAGCCTAGATCAACCACTCGACCCTTACAAAATATCAAAACTGCCTATATATAAGCATAATTGTTGCAACCATCAGGAATGTGATCAGATTGTTGCATTCAAAGTTTTCCGATGTCTTCTCTGTCAAGCTTTGTAGACAATCTTCTGTTGTCAAATGCGAGCTCTTCCATCTTGACCTTCTCTGTTAGACTACGCATGCAACTCTCTGTCAGACGCGAGCTCAAATCTACCAATCCTTTCTAGCTTTCCATTTATGTGTTGAGACGAGGTCTCAACCACCACTCTCATTCTCAATAACTGCCTTCATCGGGATCAGGATGAGGCTTGACATCCATGAATGTTATTATACGGTGCCAACAAATTCTACGAGTCAATTTTGATGCCTCGAGGTTATGCAGATCTTCTTTTGTGACCAATACAGGAGCAGTAGGTGGCAGGTCGATAGCATATGCGCAGGGGTGACATGGAGTGAAATGATTGGTGCAAACTTGCATGGCACAACGAGTGAGAGACAATCACATGGAAGGAAGCGGAGGATGTTGGAGCTTTTCAAACCCCAAACATTTCATTTTTCCTGTGGAAATCATGGGCAGAATGCCACATGATTTATACCATAATGCTCATAAGGGTAAACCTCAATTATGCTTGATTCCTATGGAATAGGTTGCAAATTATGGTGTTAACACAGTGCAAGGATCCCAACAAGCATTGTAACCATTGCACTAATGATGTTCACACTGAGGAAAAGTGATGGAAACTACATCTAGAGATGAATTCAAAGAACTACAAGAAGGATGCAAATAAAAAGGATCTTCTAGCCACATATTCAAGCAATCAGATTGAAAACAACTTTGATGTGGATGAGAATATTGTTTGCACATCAGTGAAGAAGGAGGTGAACCTAATTAGCCTTCATCACAAGGAAGAGAAGCATATGACCAAACGCTTCCATATCAAGATCTAGGTCAAGAAAATCAAGATAAATGTTATGTTCGACTCTGATTCGTAGGCTAATTTCATAGCAGTAGATATGGTCAACAAGCTTGGATTGGAGATTCATGATCATCCTATCCCCTATACATTGGGTTGGGTAAACAAGGATGCATATATCAAGGTAAAAAACAATGTAAGATTAAATTTGTTGTAAGTGCAAACTTCATTGATGAAGTGGTGTTGGATATAGTACCCCTAGACGTGTGTGGTGGAGTGTTTGGGATCCCCTACATGTATATGAGGGATTCAATATTCATGCATAGATCCAACCATTATTTTCTGATAAAGGATGATAATTCCTTCATAATCAATGCACAAAAAGGTAAATAAAAAATCTCACTAGTAAGTTCCAACCAAGCCAAGAAGTTTATTAGTTCCAGCAAGAAATATGCTTTACTTTTTTTAAGAGAAAATCAGTCTGATGATGAGTCGATAAGAGTAAAGGAATCCCTAGAGGGGTGTACTAAAGAGTAGAATCATCAATTGGAGGAGTTTCTACAAGCATACAGAGGAGTGTTCTAGGAGCCTTAAGGGATACCACCCAAGAGGGAAGTGGAGCATGAAATACAGTTATTGCCAGACTCCCCATTATCGAACATCGGGATGTATAGATAGTCTATTCTGGAATAAAATCAAGTGAAGAAACAGTTTCAATAGTTGTTGGAGCAGGGAGTGATTTGATCGAGCACCTCACCTTGTGGGTCACCTATCATTATAGTACCCAAGAAGGATGGGACTTGGAAGATGTTTATCGATTATAGAGCTTTAAATGAGATTACACTCAAGAATCGATACCCTCTACCTAGGATCAAGAATCAATACCCTCTACCTATGATTGATGATTTGTTAAACTAGTTGCATCATGCCAAGTACTTCACCAAGTTGGATCCGAAATCAAGATACCACCAAGTACATGTAAAAGAAGAAAACACCTGGAAAATTGCCTTCAATACAATGTAAGGTTTGTATGAATGGTTGGTCATGCCATTTGGCTTATGTAATTTACCAACTACATTTATGAGATTGATGAATGATATAGTACGCCCATATTTAGATTCATTTGTTGTAGTATATTTCAATGATATATATTGTTTTATATCTCTACCTAGGAAGAGCACATCTCACATCTTATGTAGGTGTTAGAGACCCTGAAAAAACACCAGCTACTGGCTAACCACAAGAAATGTGAGTATGCTCAATAGCCATTGGTGTATTTGGGGTATGTGATAGGTGTAGGGGAACTCAAAATAGATTCCACAAAGATGGATGCCATCATGAAATGGATAGTTCCTACAAATGTTATTGAAGTTAGGAGCTTTGTTGGGGTAGCATAGTACTTGTAAAAGTTCATAGCTTCATTTTCAATAGTAGTTGCACCACTCCACACCATAACGACAAGTAGTAAGAGTTTCTAGTGGGGGAAGAATCAACAAAATGATTTCAATGAGATGAAAAGAAAAATCAGTTGAGCACTAGTTCTGGCATTATCGAACTTGCAAAAGCTTTTCGAAGTAGAGATAGATGCAAGTGGGTATACCATGGGAACAATTTTGATGCAAGGAGGAAGGTTTGTGTGCTATCATTATAAAATATTTCATGGGGAAATTCTCAATTACCCTGCCTATGACAAGGAACTATGTGCCCTAGTTCAAGTTTTCAAGAAGTGGAAGCACTATCTGATGGGCAAGGAGACCATCATCTACACAAATCACCAACCACTATAGTATTTGCAGGCCTGGAATAAGCTACAACAAACCATAGATTACAAGTAGATGGGGTTCTTACAGTGATTTCACCTTGTCATCAAGTATAAGAAGGGAAACAAAAACAAGTTGGCATACATACTTTTAAGGCCACCCACATCCAAGATTATAGCTTTGGGAACTTTGATGCACATGGATCATTTTACCCATATTGCATACAAAGAGGCGTACAAGGAAAATGAGGATTTTAAGGAGGTGATTCAACAACTACAGTGATAAATTTATATAGATGAAAGTGACGATAAGGCTGACTATCATCTCCAGAATGGGTTACTCTACAAGATAGAGAAGATCCATGTTCTTAAAGGTGAAAGATCGTAGCTTATCAGAGAGGCTCACTCTTCCAAGGTTGCGTGACATTTTGGTATTGGGAAGATGATTCCTAACTTACAAAGGTATGCGTATTGCCTCATAATGAAAGAAGATGTAGAATGGCATATTAGGGATGCACATTTTGTTGTATCAACAAGCCAAGTAATAAGAAGTAAGGTCCATACCATCCCTTAACTATACTCACTTGACCTTGGGAAATCATTTCCATGGATTTTGTGGGAGATTTACTGACAACTAGGAAGTGACATAAATATCTATTTGTGGTAGTTGACAGGTTCAACAAGATGTTCATTATTATTACTTGTAAAAAGACCATGAAAGGACAAGAAGCAACAAACAAGTTCTTTGAACATGTCTGGGTGCACTTTGGGATACGAAGGATCATTATCTCAAATAGGGATACCATATTTCTCAGTGCATTTTGGACTACATTGTGGGAGAAAATGGACACTAAGTTGAAAAGATCTACAACATTCCATCCACAAACATATGGGTAGATAGAAGTAATTAACAGGACTTTGGTGCAACTTTTGAGGGGTTACAATAAAAAGAATCTAAAGACCTAGGATGAAAATATGATCTATATATATACCACTCTCATAATAGAGTAGTCCACACTTCTACTGGTAAGTCACCTTTTGAAACTTGCTTTGGATATTTTCCACCTTCACCCTTGGATGTTGTGTATGGATAGAAAAGAGGAGTGAGGGAGGACCTCACAGGAGATGCAATGCAAGTAGAAAAAAATGTTGAGAATATTAGGTAGATCCATTTGCAAGTACAAGAGATGATGAAGAAGTCATAGGAAAAGTATAAGGCTATACATGATCAACACAGAACCAATAAGTCATTCAAAGTGGGAGGCAAGGTTTGGTTACAATTGAACAAGGAAAGACTAGTCACTACAGGGTCTTGAGAAGAAGATCAAGGCTTTGTGATATGGCCCTTTCAAGATATTGGAGAAGGTGGGAGATAATTCATTTAGACTTAGTCTATCCCCATACATGCACATTTACTTAGTAGTGAATGTGGAGAATATGAAACACTATGAGCCTTTCATG
>JASDQU010589047.1:29414-44558 GCA_032191745.1 Picea mariana | reverse complement strand
GGTTCCTAAGAGATAGGGAGAGCTATATAAAGAAGTCTAGGCAATGTAATGAAATATAGTGAATAGTATTGTGATTGTACAAGCAAGGATTGCTTGAGGAGTTTTATCCTTCCATAAGGATTAATATATGGTGTTACCCTACCTCAAGGGTTTTCTCTATTTCTTGTGTTTATGTTATGGTGAATGATTTATGGTTTATTCTTGGTATTATTGAAGTATATTTTCAGATCTAGTATAGGTACCTAACAATTGGTATCAGAGCACTTTCTTTGGCCAAAGAAGGGAAGATTTGTTTTCTCTTTTTGCAGAATTTTTTTTCTAGGGAAAAAAAAGAGGGCGGCGCACTTCAGGTTCAGATATAAGATTTTACGAGATGAATTTGGAAAAAACAAATTGGGTATTTGAATTCCTCTCGAAAAAATACCCAATTTCAAAAAAAAAATCAGCCGAAATGGAGTTCGGGAAGTAAAGTTATGAGCGTTTTAAATTCTGCAGTTTTTCAGGGTTTTTCCGAAAATAGCCGCGATTTTTTGCTGTAACTTATTGATCTATTTTTGGGGGTTTTTTCATAGCAAGATGTATTTTACAGGGAAATGTGATGGCCCTAGTATTGAATCATTCATTAAAGAAAGAAAATCAACATGGGAAGATACTTGGCCGCATTGGGTATCTCTCAAATTGCAAGGTGATGCTGCCGTTTGGTGGAAATCACTTGATTATGATGAGATGATGAGACTTTCCAATGTAGAATTTGAAAAAATATTGTTAGACAAGTGGTCCCATGGAGAAAATCAGGATAAAGAGCGAACCAAGAGTATATTTTCAGGTGAAAAATCTATATTACAGGTTCATGGTTGTATTCATAAAGAAAATATCGTTGTTTCTATTAACCCTAGTTACATGCATAATCTTGTCAATGTTCAATTGGTTAATAGATTGCAAGTTCCAATAAAGAATATTCAAAGCATAGATGTTGAGGGTGAAAAGGTTCAAATTTTTAAAGATTTGAAAATTACCATGGATAAATATGTGTTGCATTCAGATTTTTATGCTATGGATATGGATGAAGTGGATATTGTTTTGGGACATCCTTGGATAGAATCAGTGGGTACCATTAATATTAATGTGCAAAAGAAGTTTTTAAAGTTGTGGTACAAGAAAAAGAAAATCANTGATGGCCCTAGTATTGAATCATTCATTAAAGAAAGAAAATCAGCATGGGAAGATACTTGTCCCCATTGGGTAGATTTCAAATTGCAAGGTGATGCTGCCATTCGGTGGAAATCGCTTGATTATAAGGAGATGATGAGACTCTCCAATGTAGAATTTGAAAAAATATTGTTAGACAAGTGGTCTCATGGAGAAAATAAGGATAAAGAGAGAACCAATAGATTATTTTCATGTGAAAAATCTATATTACAGGTTCATGGCTATATTCATAAAGAAAATATCATTGTTTCTATTAACCCTAGTTGCATGCATAATTTTATCAATGTTCAGTTGGTTAATAGATTGCAATTTCCAAGAAAGAATATTCAAAGCACACATGTTGAGGGTGAAAATGTTCAAATTTTTAAATATTTGAAGATTACCATGGATAAATATGTGTTGCATTCAGATTTTTATGCTATGGATATGGATGAAGTGGATATTGTTTTGGGACATCCTTGGATAGAATCAGTGGGTACCATTAATATTAATGTGCAAAAGAAGTTTTTAAAGTTGTGGTACAAGAAAAAGAAAATCACATTGCAAGATGTGTCTCTTAGTAAGAAAGATGGACCCATGGGGGCTAGAAAAGAAGTTATTGCCTAGTATGAAGTTGAATCAGAGGCAGAGTCTACAGAAGAAGATGAAACAAAACTACAAGAAGGACATAATCAGGAAGCTAAGGAGGTCAGTGACTCAAAGTCACAAAGTGTTGCAGATTTGAAGAAAAAAGAAAAAATTCCTACAGTTGTTGTATATCGCCATCCACATCATATAGAGATGCAAAAGTCATCAAGGCAAGGGCATCTGCATGAACAAATTTATGCACCAGCAGGGCACCAGACAGGAAACTAATCAAGAGGTGCATAGAGGACTACTAGCACTGCGGGAAGAGCTCAAGCTACAGAAACAATCCCATGGCAACCCCGACATGATGCAGAGAAAGATATGGGTGGAAAGGTGGCAGATAGACATCATGTTCGACTTCCATTGGGATGGATGGATGGTTGTACTTGGTACCAGTTGGCTACATTATTTAGTTGGTCATATTGTATGGTTTATTCTCATGTTTTGAGGATGAAACATGTGAAGGGGGATGGAATGTACTATACCTAGGGAGGTAATATGGAGTACCTAGGGAGGTACCCAATGGGAATGTAGTTATGTGTTATTAGTGGAAGTCAATTAATATATGGGAATGTGGTCATTCAATATAAGGTGGACTAGGCCCACTATATTAATAAAAACCAACTATGGTAGTTGGATGTAATAAATGTGAGAAGGCTCTCTGGAAGGTTCCTAGGAGATAGGGAGAGATATATAAAGAAGTGTAGGCAACGTAATGAAACATAGTGAAGAATATTGTGATTTTACAAGAAAGGATTGCTTGAGGAGTTTTATCCTTCCATAAGGATTAATATATGGTGTTACCCTACCTCAAGGGTTTTCTCTATTTCTTGTGTTAATGTTATGGTGAATGGTTTATGGTTTATTCTTGGTTATTTATGAATTATATTTACAGATCTCGTTTAGGTACTTAACATTTTTCCTTGACAGTTTTATTAATGTTATGAAGTTCATCATTTCTTTCTGTCAGATCTGTATTTGTGTTTTTAATAACCCTGATTAAAACTTCCATTTTGTAGATTTGTTGCAGAAGTTTCCTCACTTTCAGAGTCCTGGAAGCTTTGGGTTTTCTCGAAGAAGCTCCTACTGATGATTGATTTTGTTCCTTTGGAGGAGTAGGAGTAGGTAGGTTTGGGTATTCATCATCAATTGTATCAGTTTGTTTCTCTCCTTGTGCCTCATTATGCTCTGGTTTATGTTTAGAATTTGAATATGGGGCGTTTAAAGGATTATCCTCCATGGCCAAACCTTCAGCCTTTTCGCCTTCCTCAAACTGTAATTTTCTCTTTGTTCTCTTCTTCTTGGTCGAGGAAGATTCTTCTTGCTGTTTCGAGGGTGAAATAGCCCTTCATTTCCTTTGACTACTCTTGGGAGTAATAGCCTTCCTTGTGGTAGTCTTCTTGCCCTTATCCTCTAGTGGTTTGTCAGTCTGGAATTCATTCCAGAAGAGAAAGTAATTCCATGCAACCTGCTTCTTCTTCAGATACTCCTTAATAATAAGAGTGATGAGTCCTTGATGGGACAACCTGCTTTCCACCTTAGTGGGCTTAGCCTTAACCTATCTTGCCATTTTGGTGAGAGCCTTATGCAGATAAAAAGGAAGATTTATGTGAAATGGTTTAGAAGCTTGAAGTGATAAAACATCACTCTGTTATATCTTCCTTTGCATGTTATGTAAACAAATATTTCTTTCAACAAGGACTGCCACTTTGGTTCCAAGTAAGACATTGGAATATCCTTTTTCCAAATCAAATCTTTGTGTACAGGCAGCAGGTATGACCTAAATTCAATGTTTGAAGGTATGGTAGACTTGAACCAATAGTCTCCTGACCTAGGTAAACCTTTGTATTTGGCAATTGCAGCTTCATCCACCACAAATTCCTCTTTTGCTATTGTAGCAGTCCTCCCATCGTATGAAATGGCAAATGATTCGCAAACTTTCTAATGGAAGTCTGTCAGTTTTTCACAGTAAGCATAAACACCAACTTGCTTGAAGAATTTATCCACCTCAGGGTGAGCCTTGAGGTACCAAACCCCATTGAGTTTATCCCTTAAGGTTGGTCCAGATTTTGACATTATGACAAGACTGACGTGTCCCTCAATTTAAGAGATGTGCATGAAAATAGGAACAAGACTTCAATCACTCATGCAACCAAAGGGTATGAGTTGATGGTCAAAGAATCTAATTCGAGAGATAGAGGATATGACTGAGCAAATAGAGAGTGTTTTTAGGCAACAGAATCGAATTAGAGATTTAGAATATGATTTAAATCAATAGCCAGGTGTATAACTGAGGGTAAAATCAAAGACAAAGGATAGAACTCAAAGTTTAAACAGGAACCAAATCTATAATACACAGTGACTATAGGTAGAACTCAAAAGATAGATATGCATAATCTAAACACGATTCGACTCAAACAAACAATGAGCTAGAATTGAGCCGAGAATGTTTCAGATAATAATCATAGAGAATCGAATCATAGACTAAAGCTACCTTTTAACTGGGTTTGAAACCTAGATGTTGAATTAGTTATTGAACTGGATCTTCGACCATCAGTTGGCCTCTTTAAATGGGATCTGGAGCTTTGAGACTGCGCTCGAATAAGGAAATCACAGGACTATTTGAAATGATGAACAACACCCAGACTCAATGCACAATTCAATGACAATTAAACAGTGTTTAAGCTCAGCAGTGATGTCATAGAATTTCATGGTTGTCAGTCCTGATAATCCCTATGCAATCTCATTTCTGTTATGATAAAATCCTTCATGAGACTCTGCGCCACACCAAAAATTGATGACAACTCACAGTTGAATGCTTGGAGAATGTTTCGACATCTATTCATCTACAATTCTGCAATAATGACATGAAAACTCTCCATTTGACATGACTTTCGACGGTTAGGAATCATAATCATGCTCTCTTGACATATGGCTCATGCAAAAGCACGAGGTTTTTTATTTGGGCATGAAAACACTTTCGGTGGTTAAGGACCCCTTTTATTTCACCTCTTAACCACTTAAAATCTCGACTTTCGGTGGTTAATGAGTCATTTCATAGACCCTCTTAACCACCGAAACCTGAGATTTTAGATTTTGAAAGCCAAGACCAAAAATGATGATTTTTCCAAGTTTATATTTGAAAAATAGACCCTCTAATGCACCTAAAAAATTTAGAAATAAATTTTTTGACATCTTCCTATCACCTAAAAATTGAAAACTTGATAGTACTATTTTAGGAGATAACACTTCTCATGCTCTTAGGTTCTCGTACAGTCTGTTGTTTTCACCATTTTCTGCTCTGTCCATCTTGTGTTCTTCATCTCTACATCTCTCACACTCTTCTCATGCTCTCTACTTGATTACATACAGTTCAACTTGTTTTACCGAGAAACAACCACCTTCCTTTGTCTCAGAATCTTTCTTTTATTCATTCTCTCACCATCCATTACACTCTACATCTCCAACGCTCAATGTCAGAAATCTTAGAATGCTGAAGAGCCATGATTCCAATGCTTAAGTGCAATAATTCAACCTCTTAGGAGCAATGATTCAGTTAGTGTAACTGAATCATAATTGATCAAGAAATCATGAGATGAAACAACAACCCTTCGATCAGATTCAGTTTGATCAATGCTGTTGGATTATACCCCAAGGTGGATCATAGCAGTGTTAGCTCCTTCCCCTATATTCTGCTGATCTGACCATGGGAAATGCTACCATGTGACCATATTATTGTGGGCATGACCAAAGGTGGTTTGAGGGAAACCAACTTTTCTCCTCACAATTCATTACGATCCTCCATGTGTCCTTTCTCCAAAACTGTGGTTTCGATTATGGCCCACTCACGAAACATTAAGACACGAGCATGTTATGGCCCCACAATGCGACAAGACCATCGATATCATGATCTTGATGGTGCTACTGAACGGATGGTTTATATCTGTCCACTCAAGTATGTGGATCAAATCTACCCTTAATAAATCAACAACTAAGATTTACTTCATGATCTGAGATCTGAGAGTTTCAAATCTCAAACCTCGCTTTTCCCATATGCCAAACTTTCGGAGTTGACAATCCATTGATGTGTGTCCCTCTTGGATCAATGGTCCTCGTTCACTTTGGGAATTTTACCTTTCAACCATATCAACATTTATGTGGTCCCTTTCTCGATCAATGGTCAAGATCTCCTTCGGGTTTATGAACTTATGAAATCTCAAGTCTCAAACTTTACTTCCCCTCGNGACCATGGGAAATGCTACCATGTGACCATATTATTGTGGGCATGACCAAAGGTGGTTTGAGGAAAACCAACTTTTCTCCTCACAATTCATTACGATCCTCCATGTGTCCTTTCTCCAAAACTGTGGTTTCGATTACGGCCCGCTCACGAAACATTAAGACACGAGCATGTTATGGCCCCACAATGCGACAAGACCATCGATATCATGATCTTGATGGTGCTACTGAACGGATGGTTTATATCTGTCCACTCAAGTATGTGGATCAAATCTACCCTTAATAAATCAACAACTGAGATTTACTTCATGATCTGAGATCTGAGAGTTTCAAATCTCAAACCTCGCTTTTCCCATATGCCAAACTTTCGGAGTTGACAATCCATTGATGTGTGTCCCTCTTGGATCAATGGTCCTCGTTCACTTTGGGAATTTGACCTTTCAACCATATCAACATTTATGTGGTCCCTTTCTCGATCAATGGTCAAGATCTCCTTCGGGTTTATGAACTTATGAAATCTCAAGTCTCAAACTTTACTTCCCCTCGAAGTATGCAGATTACTGCCACTTTTCCTTGTTGATGTGGTCTACCACATGTCCTTACTGACGTGGTCTACTGATGTGGGTGAGACATGTAGGAAGTGTAGTGGAGTGTGGAGGCAGAATGCGGTAGTGGAGTGTGACGTGTAGCGGGTAGTGGATTGTGACATCGGAGTGCGAAGGTGGTATGTTTGAGTGGTTTGGTGGTTCACTTGGAGGGGTGGTTAGGTGGTAAGTGGTAATGAGGGCGGGGGGTCCAAGTTGAAAGGAAGGTGACATGTATGAGGGTCCCACATGGAAATTACCACCAACTCAGAACCCCCACCCCCCCTTCCCCAGTGAAAGGTAGAAAGCTTAGGGGGGTCTGATATGCCCTATCAACCATAGATATGAGAGCTCGATTATCGACCATTGATATTAGCACACCCTTCTTCTAACTTATTCTATCCTTCAACTTTAGAAATATCTTATGGCCGAAACTAAATTTGGATGATTCGATGGTTGAGGATGTATTTCGGCTCTCCGACTCTCTGGACTTCGAAGATTTCAAAGCTCAAACTGATGCACTAGATCAGATGACCTAGATTCTCTTCAAACAATTTGACACTTGAGGTCTTCTTCATATGATATGACAACTGCGATATTTTTTGGATGATCCGATGGTTGATAATTTACTTCAGCTCTTCGACTCCCCGGACTTCATATATTTCAAATCTCAAACTGAAACTTGAAGTCAGATTTTTTTGGAGCATAACCTCCTCACATATTTAGACATGAAATGAATGACATTCATTTGATCAAGGTCTTATCTCAACGACTTGATTTTTATTCGATGTTGTTTTTCCTTGGTTTAAATCCAACGACCCTCCAACTTTGCTTATCGTATCCTTCCACTTTATTTGGTCGGACGACTGACGGGTATTCAGATAATCAAGAACTCATCCTTTCTTCCCCATTTATCTTATCCTTCAATTAATTTTATTTGACGACTAACAGATATTTTGGTGACCGAGATCTCAAATCTCAGCCCTTTATTATCCTGTCCTTCCACTAATTCAATATGACGACTGACATGGTCTTCTGGATCGATGATTCAATGGCCACTGTCTCTCTTCCTCTTGATCTTCTGATCTTTTTGACTTAGAAGGTTGTCTAAGTGTTCATGGGTATCAACCTTTTCTCCTCCCATGAGTCTGTCTCTTGGACCTCATCTACACTTCTGGACTGCTATCTCTTCTGAGCTTTTCTTGTCTTCTGCACTCTCGAGGTTTGGTTCACTGTTGTTATTGCCATCAATTAAAAGCATGCACTTCCTGTACAACATGCCAACAATATCCCCCTTTGGCATTGATGGAAACCTTGAAAGGATTCACTGTTCTACTTAGACCTCCAAATGTAGCACCCATACCACACCTTTTCTCCCCCTTTGACATCAATGTCAAAGAAAACATGCTCCCCATGAGATGTTGCAGTACCTTTTGGAGGTATCATATGTTCAACCAACACATACTCCCTATGATAGGATGGAATCTCTTAGGTGAGAGAAGGGATGACACCCAACTTCTGATAGAGATATTCAAATGGTGTCTTGGCTAGGGGTTTAGTAAATATGTCTGGAATTTGTTCTATGGTTGGAATGTAATTTAGTTGAACAACTCTATTTGTAACCTACTCTTTGAGAAAATGAGACTTTATTTCTATATGCTTAGTCTTTGAATGGAGAATAGGATACTTCGAGACACTAATGGCACTGGTGTTATCACAGTGAAGTGGAATGGGATCAGTATAAGTTACCTTCACATCTACAAGAGTTTATATCATCCATAAGATATGAGTGCAGCAAGTAGCAACATTAATGTACTCTACCTCTGTAGTTGATAATGATATAGATCTCTACTTCTTACTAATCCATGCCACTAACAAATCACCTAAGAAGAATGCACCTCCACTGGTGCTTTTTCTCTCATCCAAACAGTTTTCCCAATCAACATCTGAATATGGAGTTAATTGAAAAATATGATTTCTAGGATACCAGAGACCATAAGTCATTGTACCTTTCAAATATTTGAATATCTTTTTGACATCTTCTAAATGACTTTTTTTAGGATCATACTGATAACGACCTACCATTCCAACAACTTGCGTTATATCAGGACATGATGATGTGATGTACAAAAGACTGCCTATCATTGATCGATATGTTCTTTAATCAACATTAGGTAAAATATCATCTTTACTGAGCTTGCAACCAAACAACATAGGTGTGCTCATAGGTGTAGAATATTCCATCTAAAACCTCTTTAACATCTCTTTCAAATACTTTTATTGAGAGATAAGTATCCATGCAGAACTCTAATTAATTTGTAAACCAAAAAAATATGATAGTTCTCCTATAATGGACATTTCAAACTCAGACTGCATTGAATTAGAAAACCATTGAATTGAAGGGTCATTAGTTCATTCAAAAATAATGTCATCTACATAAACCAAAATGACTAATAAATCATCACCTTCGGACTTAATATATAGATTATTGTCAACAAAACCATTTTTGAACCCTTTGTCTTGTAGAAATTTGTCTAGTATATAATACCAAGCTCGTGGTGCCTGTTTTAGTCCATATAATGCCTTTTTCAACTTATAGACATAGTCAATATTATTTGTCATTGAAAATCCTGCAGGTTTCTCCATGTATACATTTTCTTCTAGGTCTCCATTAAGAAAAGTTGACTTAACATCCATCTGATATACTTTAAAGTTCTTATGACCTGCATAGATAAGAAACATTTTGATGGCTTCCAATCTTTCCACTAGTGAAAAGGTTTCATCAAAATATTCTCCTTCAACTTGTGCATACACCTTACAGACCAATACAATTTTATTCCTAATAGTTTGTTCTTGTTCATTCATTTTATTCTTAAACACCCACTTGGAGCCAATTAAATTATTATCTGCAGGTCTAGGAACAAGATCCCAAGTATTGTTTTTCTCAATCTGATCAAGTTCCTCATTCATTGATTTTAACCAATTTACATATTCATTGGCTTCATTAAAGTTCTTGGGTTCCACCATGGCTATGAAGGCTATATGTGATTGCCCAGTGTCTTTGATTATCATTCTCCTGGTTTGTATACCTTTGTCTTTCTCACCAATTATCTTACTTGCAGGATGATTCTTTTGAGTAATTATGGAGGAAGGATTTGATGTTGTTTTCTGATTTGAGTCTTCCTGAGTATTTGTATCTTCATTTGACTCAGAGTATTCTTTTTTTGATTCTTGGGCCTGTTCATCTTCAACTTCAACTATATCCTTTGTTGTTGATTCAACAGTGGTTACATCTCGTACCGGGATCTCTTCATCAACTTTTATGTCAATGCAATGAACCAATTTATGCAGGTACTTATTATAGAATTTGTATGCTTTACTGTTTGTATCATACCTTAAGAAGATACTTTCATCAACCCTGTCATCATATTTTCCAAGATTTTCATCATTATTCTTGATATAACACTTACTTCCAAAAAAATTAAAATGCTTGATTGAAGCAGGTATTCCAAACCATAGTTCATAAGGAGTCTTGTCACTTTGTGGCTTGAGATGAGTTTTGTTAAGAATATGTATTGTTGTATGATTTTATTCTACCTAATATGTATGAGGAATATTCCTTTCATTCATCATTGATCTTGCCATCTGCTGAATTCATCTATTCTATGTCTCAACTACTCCATTTTGTTGTGGAGTCCCTGGAATAGTATACTCTCTTTGGATCCCATGTTTATCACAAAACTATTTGAAGTCCCTTGAACTAAACTCTCCTCCTCTATCAAACCTTATCGCCTTCAATCTTTTTCTTGTTTGATTCTTAGTTAGAGCCTTAAACACTTTGAACTTTTCAAATGCTTCAGATTTTTCTTTCAGAAAGGAAACCCATGAAAGTCTAGAATAATCATCAATAATGAATATGAAGTAATTTTATTTTCCTGTTCCTTCCTTCCTTGATGGTACACATAAATCCATATGTACTAACTGAAGCAGTTTCTCTGTTGATGCAAAGTTCTTAGATTTAAAATGTGGTCAGGTAAGATTTCCTATTTGGCAAGGTTTACATACAGAATCATATGGATTTGATATCTTTGGAAGATCTTTTACTGCCCCATTGTTTCTAAGTCTGACTAGATGATCAAATTTAGGTGTCCAAATCTCTTATACCATAACCAACTTTCATCATACTTGCTTAAGTGACATTCTTATTTTTCTTCTTTCAAAACATAGACGTTGTTTTCTATCCTTATTCCTTTAGCCACCACTTGTCGTGAGTTTATAGACTTTATCTTACAATCTTTGGAAGTAAACACCACTTCTCATCCTCTTTCACACATTTGAATTACACTGAGCAAATTATGTATCAACCATCTACAAGAAAAACATCCTGGGCTTTTCCTTTTCCATTACTCAAACTCACCATCCCTTTACCCTTTATTTTACCTGGTTCATCATTTCCAAAGGTCACATTTCTTGTTTTTCTTTTACTTAAAGAAAAACTTATCCTTGTCTCCGGTCATGTTCTTGGAACATCCACTGTCTATATACCAGGGGTTATTTTGTTTTTGAGTTGAAAGTATTGACCAAATTTTTCACTATCTTTCTAGCTAAGGGTTTTATCCTTGGATCTTCTTTGTAATTCTTCAGATGGAATTTTTCATCTTTGTGGCTGAAGTTATGACAGTTATAGAATTCGAGCTCATTGTTCAATAGGTAAAATTGATTGGTGCAACTTTGTCTACTCATTGGTTGTTTAGTTCTATGTTGCAAATATTGTTTATTTCTTAATCTCCTCAGTTGCATGTCTCTAAACTTAATTTGACAATTTGCAATCTTATGACCAAAATTAGAGCAGTAAAAATAGAAACCATGGAAGATATTTTGGTACCTGAAGGATGGCCTTATTCTTGGAATTTGTTACTCCATCCTCCAATACCTTTTTTTTTATCAGGGATCATATTTTCTTTATTAGCTTTTGGTGGCAGAGTATTCACATGGTCTGATTGTCTGCTGACTTGGAACTTGATCATCTTTACTGGCTCTTTACTTTCTATCTATTTTCTTCTTGAACCACTTACATAGCCTAAACCAATCTTTAACAAGAGAGATCTTTGTTTTCTCATAATGTCACTTAGTTCTGTTGAGGCTTTAATGATTGGAATATTTTGGAGATATAATGCTTTAAACTTCTCCATCTCTTTTCTGATTTTTACTACCTCTTCTTCCAAGGCTTCAAATCTTTCCTTATTCTCTAATAAATGTTGTTTCAAAGTGTCCTCTATTTTTTTTTCCTCTTCTAACTCCACTTTTAGTAGGGCAAAGTCTTCATCAGGTTTTTTACCATTCCTTTCAAATTGCAACAACAACTATTTTTGTTTTCTCTTCTTAAGTCTGAGTTTGTCAATCTCTTCTAAAGAACTAATTAGTTCTCTTTCCATATCAACCACAAATTCTTCATCATTAACATCACTTCATGTTATTTTATTCTCATAATCCTCTTTGGCCATAATAAAACATTCATTAACCTTATCTTCACAGGAAGAGTCACTATCTGTGTCTTCTGAAGAGTCATCATTGTTTACACATAAACTTTTCTTTTTACCAAATCTATTGCATTTGTACTTCTCTTCACCTTCAGAGTTCTGGTCCTTCTTATTGTGTGTAGAATTAGATGAAAAGTGACCTATCTTTCCATAGTTAAAACATTTGAAGGGTAGCTTTCCTTGGTATTTGCCTGATCATTTCTTTAGTCTTCTCACAAATTTTGCTTCAATTTCATCCGGMTCATAATACTCATTCTTATATTCTTTAAATGATGCTTCTMTAGAGGTGGKTTTRTCCTTACTAATCCTCATTTCATAAGCAGTGAGAGTTCCTAGAAGTTGATCAATAGACAACGTCTTAAGATCATTCAGTTCTTCTATTGCAGAAATTTTTGGATTAAATCTATTTGRTAGAGATCTTAGAATTTTCTGAACTAAAAGAACGTCTTCACTCTTCTCAGCAAGACCCTTCATGGAATTCACAAGCTCCTTAACTCTTAAGAAAAATTTATTAACCATTTCATCCTCATTCATTTTTAGTTGTTCAAACTATAATTTGTAGGTTTGAATCTTGGAATCCTTTACCTTCTCATTACCTTCAGAATTGTTAATGTGTTTGTCCCACATTTCTTTGGCAGATTTTAAGTGCATAACTTTTACAAATTCTACTTCTTCAAGCCCACTCAGAATAGAATTCATAGCCTTAGCATTGAAGCTAATTTCTAGCTTATAATCATTATTAGTGAGTGTGCCAAATGGATTTACATAACAAGTATCTACCACATCCTATACATTTGCACCTAAATCCATAATGTAGGTTGTCATCCTAACTTTACAGAAGGCAATGTTTGTTCCATTCAACATGGGGGCCTTATTGGTTGAAGTTCCTTCATGAATTTTCATGTTTAAGCTTACTGATCTACCTTTAAATAAAATGAATCCTCTATGATACCAATTGTTGCAAGACAACCAAGACAGGGGGGAGATGAATCAGTTGTTATTGTGCTTAAACAATTTTATTCCTATTAAAATGTTATTAACCTTCTTCAAGTGATCATCAATATTATGTAAGTCATGAACAACAGAAATAATAAACATCAATCACACACATGATATTCATAGAGATAGTTATTCATGAGGAAACTCATAAAGGGAGAAAACCTCTTCTTCTTGGAATGATAGGAAGTATTTTAAGTTCTGTACATCATCTTTCTTTGAGAACCAACTCAAAATGAGGCTACAACCTCTTCTTTAGCAAGCTACAACTTGCTGCGAGCACCAACTCTCTAGTTTCTCTAACACCCACTAGAAGGAAGAACCAACTCCCTGAGTGTGCTAGCACCAACTGGATGGAAGCACCAACATCCAGTCACACATGAACCAACCTATATAACAGAGAACAATGGTTCTCCCTTGCACCACCCTACCACCCTAGTTTTTTTGGCTACAACCATATGGAATCTACAACTCCCTGTGTTCAAGAACCCACTTGAAACTCTGAGGACAATAGTCCTCCCTAGAACCACCCTACCACCCTGTTTTCTTAAAACTTTGCTTGAATAATAATTTACATTAATACATACATTTCAGCGTTTACCAGTTTTTCTCTATTTTGCAATTCTGGTTTGGTTCTGTCTGTTCATGCTCACCTCCACTTGTTGTTTGTTTGCATCTTCTCTTCGTATGTTCTTCTCATGATCTTAGTTTCTTGTACAGTATGTTTTTTTCACCATTTTCTTCTCTGTCCATCTTGTGTTCTTCATCTCTGCATCTCTCACACTATGTTCATGTTATCTACTTGATTACATATAGTTCAACTTGTTTTATTGAGAAACAACCACCTTCCTTTGTATCAACATCTTTCTTGTATTCATGCTCTCATCATCCGTTACACTCTAGATCTCCAATGCTCAATGTCGGGAATCTCAGAATGCTCAAAAGCCATGATTCCAATGCTCAGGTGCAATGAATTAGCCTCTTAGGAACAATGATCTAGTTAGTGTAATTGAATTATAACTGATCAAGAAATCATGAAATGAAAAAGCAACCCTTCGATTAGATTTGGTTTGATCAACGCCATTGGATTATACTCTGAGGTGGAGCCTGGCAGCATTAGCTCCTTCCCTTATCTTCCGCTGATGTGACCATGGGTGATGCTATCATGTGACCATACAATTGTGGGCATGACCAAAGGTGGTTTGAGGGAAACCCTCTTTTCACCCCGTGATTCACTACGAGCTGCCACACATCCTTTCTCCAAAATTGTGGTTTTGATTGCGGCCCACTCACGAAAAATTAAGACACAAGAATGTTTTGTCCCTGCAATGTGATGGGACTGTAGATCTCAATATCTTGATGGTGCTCCTGAACTAACAATTCATATATATCCACTCAAGTCTGTGGATCATATCTACCCTTCCTAAATCAGTGGCTAAGATTTACTTTGTGATCTGGGCTTCAGGAATTTCAAATCTCAAACCTCTCTTTTCCCATACACAAAATTTTTGGAGTTGACAATCCATTGATGCATGTCCCACTCGGATCAACGATCCTCATTCACTTCAGTAATTTGACCTTTCAACTAGATCAATGGTTCTGCGGTCCCTTTTTCAATTAGTGGTCAAGATCTCCTTTAGGTCTATGGACTTCTAAAATCTCAAGTCTCAAACTTTACTTCCCCTCAAAGTATGTAGATTACTACCACGTGTCCTTGTTGACATGGTCTACCACATGTCCTTGTTGATGTGGGTGAGACGTGTGGGCAGTGTAGGGGAGTGTGGAGGTAGAGCATGATAGTGGAGTGTGACATTGGAGCGCAAAGGTGGTATGTTTGAGTGGTTTGGTCGTTTACTCAGAGGAGGGGTTAGGCGGTAAGTGGTAATGAGCAAGGGTGGTCTGAATTGACAGGAAGGTGACACATATGAGGTTCCCACATGTAAAATACC
>JASDQU010589047.1:2237-29316 GCA_032191745.1 Picea mariana | reverse complement strand
TTCTAACTTATCATATCCTTGCACTTTAGAAATATCTGACAGTCGAAATTGACTTCGGATGATCCGACGATAGAGGATGTATTTTGGCTCTTTGACTCTTTGAACTTCAAAGATTTTAAATCTCAAACTGACGCTCTGGATCAGATGACCCATATTTTCTTCGGAATATCTGACGCTTGATGTCTTCTTAGGATGATATTATGGCTATGATCTTCTTTAGATGGTTCGATAATCGAGAATTTACTTCGGCTCTTCGACTTTGTAGACTTCGTAGATTTCAAATCTCAAACTAAAACTTGAAGTCAGATTTTTTCAGACCATATCCTCCTCACATATTTAGACCCAAAATGAATGATATTCATTTGATCAAGGTATTAGATAAATGACTTGATTTGTATGCGATGTTGTTTTTCCTTGGTTTAAATCCAACGGCCCTCCAACCTTGCTTATCCTATCCTTCCACTTTATTTGATCCGATGACTGACGGATATTTGGATAATCAAGAACTCATCCTTTCTGCCTCGTTTATCTTATCCTTCAATTAATTTGATCCGATGGATGATGGATACTAGGGTGACCGAGATATCAGATCTCAGCCCCTACTTATCCTATCCTTCCACTAATTCAGTCCGATGACTGAAGTCATCTTCTGGATCAGTGATCCAATGACCACTGTCACTCTTCCTCTCGAGCTTCTGATCTCTTTGACTTAGAAGGTTTTCTAATTGTTCACGGGTATCGACCTTTGCTCCTCCTACGAGTCCATCCCTTGGACCTCGTCTTTACTTCTGGACTGCTATATCTTCTGAGCTTTTCTTGTCTTCTGTGCTCTTGAGGTTTTGTTTGCTTTTTTTCTTGCCATGAATGACAAGAACCCGCTTCCTGTACAACATGCCAATAAGAAAAACTTCCTCACATAGAGAGGAAGTTATACACTTTTGAGGTGAAGGAAGCAACTGAGCCTTCAAGGTTAGTGGTGCAATTATTGAGTAAATGCATCAAATGTGTTGAATATGGGAAAACAAGTACACCCAGAAAAAAATAAAGGAACATGCACATACCATTCACATATTTGAAGGATAGATGGCAACACAGCTATGATGACTAGGACGTTGTGCTAAAGTATCAATAAGATCAGACAATAGAAGCGTTTCTTCCAATAGACAAAGAGATTTCCACCGAAGCTCATCATTCTCTA
This sequence comes from Picea mariana, assembly GCA_032191745.1. Classification (NCBI taxonomy): domain Eukaryota; kingdom Viridiplantae; phylum Streptophyta; class Pinopsida; order Pinales; family Pinaceae; genus Picea; species Picea mariana. The sequence continues at coordinate 28,118 of JASDQU010589047.1, read as the reverse complement.
TGCTCTATTTTCTTATTTCAAATATTTTTTATTTAGATTAGGAGAATTCCAACCATTTTGAGTTGTGACAATTTTGTATAGATACATAGATTGAATATCTATCAAATTTTTCTTATTGCCGAATGTAATAGAGAAAACTTTCCTTATTGAGCATTAATACAAGTGTAGACAGAGATTCCAAATTTTGTTTAGTTTGGGTTATGTGCTTCTCTTGTGTTTCCATATCTCAACATTTCTTTATGAATTCCTTGATAAATGTTTGATTTCAATTTAGTACAACAACTATTGTAATCATATTTCATCAGTAATTTGTTAAGTAAGTAGTCTTTCCTCTGCATTTACTGTGAGTAAGTCAAGACCTGGGAGCTGTGTGGATTACTGTATCTTATACTTTATTCAAGGTTATACTATCTATCTTCTTCCACTACAACAAGGTGAGACTCTTCAACAATTTATCCCTTTCTTTTTTTATAGTTTTGTAGTTTTCTCTCACATAATTGAATATCACAATTTTGACTCAGACACGAAATACGACCTCTCTACTACCATACTGTTAATTTCATTTAAGGAATTTTTCTCATATAACTAAGGTAGAAAAAACACTTCAAAAAAAACATTGTCTTAAAATTTCTTGATGGATGACATTATTCTTTGATCCTTAAGTTTAATCTCAGGAACAACATATTTTTGGCGCAGCTACCGGGGATGGAGAAACAAAGCTGTTTTTCCCTGGAAAAACGACAGCATAGGATTCTATCTTTGATAGTGACAAGGATTGAATAACATGTAAGGTTATTTCTATATTTCCCTTGGTGACTCCACCACATATAAATTGGCATTTGGTCGAAAAAATATCAGAAAGAACCTAGACAATAAGAAGACTACACCTCTATCAGATCTCGAAAGGTTTTTGAAACCAAAGGGATACCTCAAATGAACTACCGCATCGGTAGGTAAAATATACAAACCCAAAGTTACACAAGTCAATACTAATATTTTGGTTGAGGAATTAACCCTTGAACAAAATTTTAAACAAGCACCCTCTGCAGAGACATCAACTAGTAAACTTGAGGTTAGGTTTCAGAACCCAGAGGAAATTGTACCCAAAATAAAGACTGAGATTGACTCAACTGATAATCCTTAAGGTAAGAATGAAATATCACTCTCTATACCCATTGTCGTTAATATTTTGTCTACGTCATCCTTTCTCGAAGTAAAGGTTTCAGTTCTCCGAAACCCTGAAGAGAATTTTTTATACCCTGATTCGTCTCCTATTGGTTCACATATTTACACATATTCTAAGTCCGAGGAAACCAATCCACATTTACATTTCCCTTCTCTTCTAGATTTTTCATCTCCTAACTACCATTTCCCAGAGTTTCCTTCACCACATACCAAAGAAGTCAAAATTTCATCACTTTAGTCCCTTAAAGTTTTTGAAAACCCTCTTTTTTCCCAAAGTCCGTCCCCTAGACTTCCAATGGATGTCGTTGGAGGAGGTGGTGTCGGAGGCAGAGAAGCAAGTGGAAAAGGTCAAGGTCAACCCCCACCCCCTAGAATTTTTTCCAAGGTAGTGGCCACATATGCCCCCTTGGTCTTGCCCGTCATCCTGCATGATTTATCTAGAAATTATATGAAGAACTTACCAAAATTTATGGGAGAAGGAGATTTAACTGACACAAAGCACATAGCCTTTTTCGATCATTGTGATGATATCCTTGGCATTGAGAATGAGAATGTTAACTCAAGGATTTTAGTGAAAAATTTCGAAGGACAAGTGAGAACCTAGTTTCGAGGACTCCTGGTAGGATCCTTACAGTCGTGCGATGAACTAGAAAACACATTTTCAAGACAAAGGGGAGAAAAGAAAGACCATCTGTATTATTTGACTGAATTTGGGGATCTAATAAAAAGGAATTCTGAGTCGGTTCTTGAATTTAGTAAGATATTCAATAAATTATACCATAAGATCCCAACTGAAGTTAAACCCTCTGAACCTACGACAAAGGTAACCTTTGTAGGGGATTTTGAACCCAACTTTTTCCTACTCTTAAGAGAAAGAAGATCTACCACTCTAGCAGGAATGCAAGATGATGCCATAGAAATTGAATCAAACATGATGGCATCTGGTAAATTAAAATACAAGGTTGAGATAGTAACCAAAGAACCTAAACATTTCAGGGAACAAGCAAGACCATCCAAATCTGGGAAGTCTTCGGAAGAAAAAAAGGATGAAATGGCTAAGATAATTAAATATTTGTCAAACAAAATATCTAGAATGGAACTAGACCAATAAAAACCTTATCCATTCGTTAGAAATCAATTTAGGAGAAATCCTAACCTCCAGACACAACAGAGACAAGTGAAAAACAAAGATCAAAATATCCAAGCTCTGTTTAAAATGGAAAATTTTATGCAAAGGGATGATATGCAAAATTATGAAGGGTTAGAATAGGATATAAAAAACCTTAGTGATGATGATCAGGATCCTCATTTAACTAGACAGGATTATGAAATATCTCTAGACCTAGAACCCCTATTTGATGAGGAAAGTATAAATAATCTGGGAGAGTCTGCATATCAAGGAATCATTGACTCCATAATGGAAAAACTTCAAGAGAAGTTCAATTTAAGGCCCAGAGAAACAAATCCTACAAGTGTTCCACCCAAAAATATTTTATAAAGAAATAAAGCAAATGAGGCGACTGTTACTAAATCATTAGTCGAAACAGAAGCCGCTCAAACCAAAATAGTTGAAACAAAAGAAACACAAAATAAAAAAATAGAGAATAATGAAGTGCAAGCTTCAACCAGAGAGATCGAAAAAACAACTGGAGGTTTAAGTTTAGAAAATGAACTAAATAAACTTAAAATCCACATGCCCTTGGTTGAGCTTGCTAAGAATCCAATTTATAAAAAACAGATTGCTAAAATGATGAATTTTTCTTATGTTGAATTTCATGCAGATGTGATCAATCTACAAGATGAAAGACCTATGATTATGTTTGGTCCGCACATCAAAAATACCAAAGATTTTGTTTCTCCATTTTATATTACATTAACTATGCATAACCACTTACTTCACAATTGCATGTTAGATTATGGGGCCTCTCACAATTTAATGCCTAAAGTTATCATGGGAAAATTGGGAATTGAAATCACTAGAACTTATCAAGACTTATACTCGTTTGATTCTAGAAAGCTTAAGTGTCTTGGCATGATCAAATATTCGATAGTGAATCTTGCACAGATTCCTAGAAAAAGTATCCTTATGGATGTAGTCATTGTTGAAGTCCCTTCCAAGTATGACATGCTTCTATCTAGGTCTTAGGGCACAAAATTAGGAGGATCACTTCAACTGGACATGACTTATGCTACAATCGCAATTTTTGGTGGACAATTTACTCCACTGTACATAGAGACTAGACTGGCATATACTGTAAGTGACCCCCAAAACCCAAACAATTAACCAGTCTATGTTACCAATCATGATTTAGGAAATTGTATTTTACCAATAGACGATGCTTTTGAAGAATGTATAGAAGAAGAAAATAAAAAAAATAGAAAAGACAAAGAAAAGCGTCAATAGTAAAGAAGGAGTATGGAAAATGTTTTTTGATGGTGCTTGTCCCATGAAGGGGAAGGGGATGGAGTGTTATTTGTTTCACCTGAAGATGAGTACGTCATCCCCTTTTCATATAGATTACAGTGGGAAATTGATTATACAAATAATGTATGTGAGTATGAATCTCTAGTCTTAGGATTAGAGGCCGATAGAAAGCTAAAAATTGAACATATAATAGTTTATGGTGATGTAGAGATTATTGTGAAACAAATAAAACAACAATATCAAGCTAAACATCCAAGGATAAGGTCATACATAAATTGTGCCTGGTATTTGATCAATAATTTCTTCTCGTCATTTAACATTCACCACATTCCTAGAATGGAAAATCAGCAGGCAGACTCTTTAGCCAAAGAAGTTGTGACGTTTGTACCACCTACTGTCCTAAAGTTGAAGTATCATATAGAAATGAGACACAAACCTTTGATCCCAAATAATGTGAAAGACTAGAAAGTCTTTGAAGATGACAAGCATATTAAAAAGTTCATAGAAATGGTTGATGAGTTCTCTGAGACTCATATAGATCAAGAAAATCAGAATGACCCTATCTGGATCATGCAGGAAGGAAAAGATCTTGAAAAGTTCTAGGATAAGATTGTAAATCACCGAATGCTTGTGCTTAAGAACAATCAGATCCCCAGAGGTCTGATACCATTAGAGAGATTGTTTGACCAAGATGATATACCCTTAAAATATACCTTACGACCTCATCCTGAAGAGGTTGAAGACTATAATATAGGAACTAAAGAGGATCCTAAACTGGTCAATATATCTAAATACCTCCTAGCCCAAGTAAAAAATAAGTACACTGAATTACTTAAAAAGTATAAAGATGTCTTTGCATTGTCCTATGATGATCTGAAAACTTACGATACCTCTGTAATTGAACACAAGATTCCTCTGAAGCATGGTATCAAAAATTTTAGGAAAAAGATAAGACAGATAAATCCTATCCTCTTGTTAGTAATAGAAAGAGAGGCCAATAAGCTTCTCGATGAAAATATTATCATCCCACTTAGGTATTCTGAATGGGTAGAAAATTTGGTACCTGTCAGGAAGAAGACTGGAGAAAGAAGGCTTTGTGTAGATTTCAGGAATTTAAACCGGTCATCCCTCAAAGACAACTACCCATTGCCAAAAATGGATCATGTCCTGGAAAAAGTAGTTGGAGATAACATAATGTCTATGATTGACAATTTTTCCAGATACAACCAAATTGTTGTCCACGAAGATGATAAAGAAAAAACTGTGTTCACCACTCTGTGGGGAACTTTCATGTGAGATAAAATCCCATTTGGTTTGATGAATTCAACGACCACTTTCCAAAGAGAAATGGACATATCTTTCATCAGTGAGAGAGATAAATTTTTTGTTATTACATTATATGATCTAGCAGTCTTCTCCAATTCGGATGCAGAACATATGGTTCATCTCAAAGAAACCTTCGAGAAATGAAGAAAATTTAGTCTGTATCTTAACCCTAAGAAGTATCATTTTGCTATGCATGAAGGCAAGCTTCTAGGTCATATAGTTTTGAAGGATGGAATCAATATTGACCCCAAGAAAATCGAGGCTATTGACACAATAAAAAATCCTAGAAATAAGAAAGAAATCTAGTCTTTTTTAGGGAAGATGATTTTTTTGAGAGGATTTATCCCTAATTTTGCTGAAATTGTCAAACTAATCACAAATATTTTGAAGAAAAAAAATGAGATGAAATGGACTGCTGAAGCTAAAGCATCATTCGAGCGAGTTAAGAAAGATATAAGTGAAGCTCTAGTGTTAGCTAGTCTGGACTATACTAAGGAATTATTGATCTTTTCTTTCGCATCTAAACATACTATCACAGTGGTACTCTTGCAAAAGAACAAAGAAGGTTTCGAGCAACCGACAACCCTTTCCAGTAAAATTCTCAAGGATGTCGAATTAAGATATGATATACTAGAAAAACAATCTTACGTGATGGTGAAATCTCTCAATGCTTTCAAGACATATGTACTGCATTCCAAAATAATTTCTTATGTTCCAACAAGCTCTATCAAAGATATCTTGGTACAACTAGACAACGATGGGAGGAGATGTCGGTGGTTAGCTAAAATTCAGGAGTTCAATCTAGAAGTAAAACCGACCAAGCTAGTTAAAGGTCAGGGCCTGGAAAAATTGTTAGCATAATAAAATTTCAGAGAACTCAGGATAAACCACCTGGAATCACACAGATATATCCAATATATAGAGGAACTTGATGATCAAACCCCTATATTCCAAATCGAAGATACATTTTCTTCCTTTGATTGGTATCGCGATATTTTTCCGTACCTCCTCACCCTTCAGTGTCCGAGTGATATGACTCCATCCAAAGTGAGAACATTGAAGCTACATGCAGTTAAATACTGTATTATTGAAGGAAACATGTACTGGAAAGATCCTCTAGGTTTCTTTCTATGTTGTTTAGCAGAACCTGAAACGGAGAATGTTATAAATGAATTTCATGAAGGAGTGTGTGGAGGGAATCACGCCTGGAGGAAAATGGCCTACAAGCTTCTAAGAGATGGATATTATTGGCCAAAGTTATTTACGGATGTGAATGCCAAGGTCAGAGCCTGCAACCCTTGCCAATTATTCTCTGGTAAGAAAAATATCCCTACACTACCTTTATTCCCAGTTGAAAAAGAGGCTCCTTATCAACAATGGGGTTTAGACTTCATAGGAGAAATCCACCCATAGTAAAGCGCCCAACATAAATGGATTTTAACTGCTACTAATTATTTCACAAAATGTGTTGAAGCCATTCCAACTTGGAATTCCACTGATTCCATAGTAATAAACTTATTGGAAGAGAACATCCTATCGAGATTTGGTTTCCCTCGAAAAATAGTCACGGACAATGCCCAAGATTTCAAATCTATGGCAATGGTAAATTTTTGTCAAAAATATAAAATTATACTGGGACATTCTACAACCTATTATCCTCTAGGAAATGGGTTGGTTGAATCATCCAATGCAAGTTTGATGAATATAATAAAAAAAGTGTTGATGGAGAATTAGAAGGATTGACACGTTCACCTAAAGTACGCCTTATGTGTGAATAAGATCAGTACCAAGAAATCAATAGGTATGTCTCCTTTTAAAATGGTTTATGGTACAGATGGTGTCCTTCACATCAATCTCGCTCTTCCTATGATTAATTTGTAGCGAGATGCAAAGGAGGATCCAAATTATGTTACGAGGAGGATAAACCAAATAATCGAATTCCAACAAAATAGGGCCGAAGTAGATGACAACATTCAAAAGTAATAAGATAATATGAAAGCCCTTTTCGATACAAAATCTGAAGACAGGGAGTTCCTTCCTGGTGATCTAGTTTTAAAGTGGGATGCTAAAAAAGAAGATGCAAGAAAGCATGACAAGTTCGATCATCTTTGGTTCGAACTATTCAAGATTGTAGCTGCAGATGGAAAAAATTCATTCCTACTAGAAAATCTTGACGAAAAAACTTTTGACACCCTATAAACGGGCGTTATCTAAAATATTTTATGAAATAATCATGTTTCACATTACCATTGTATATACTGGTTTGGTTTCTTATTTAAATTTTCAATTTCATTTTCCTTCGTAGGTTATCTAAATTTTACTTTTTCGTTGTAAATAAACCAAGTTTTATTCGATATCATAAAAGAAAAATATAAAATATCAGTACTGCATATCATTTCTATTCTGTGAAATTTTCTGATTTTTTATTTTTGTGCTCATGCAGAATACTCATTATCAAAGGAGAAATGAGGGGGTATCAGAACCCAACACTTACTTTTCAAAACATTTGTTTTCTCTAAAAACAGGTGATGAATTAATAATTGGTTTGATGGAAAATGTAAATGAAATACGAGGTATGAATTTCTATACTTATTGTTCAAGATGAAATTCTAGAGAAGTCTTATCAGATATAAACTAGGTTCCACTCATGTAAATATAATCACCTGATCAAAGATAGAAAAGGTATAAATCTCTAGATTTTCAAATCAAATGAAAATAAAACAAAATGAAATAAGAAGAAAATAAAATAAGAATAAAAACGGGATTAAAAAAGAGAAGCTTGATAATCGAGAAATTAACTTATGTGGAAATGAGATTCTTTTGTGTAAAACCCTTTGAGTCCTCATTCTGTTTCATTTTTCCTATCTTTGAGATTTTACTCTATTATGATTTTTACTACTTGGCCTTAAATCTTCATAGAAATAAAGAATTTTTCCTTAGCTCTGAAAACTTAAAAACATATATTCAAAACAAGATTAGGTGAAAATATTTATGTTCCTCTGATTTTAACTGAAAGAAAGTATGTCTAGGATAATCCTGATAACTTTATCTCTTCTAACAGATTTTAACTGATTAGTTCGCTCAAGGAAAATCCCTGGAAAATAAAAATTCCCCATAAGATCTTCCCTATAGGAAAAGATGTATTGAAGATCGGGAAAGAATTAGTTCAGAGTATAATAAAAAATTCTTGACAGACCTTCATTGTCAAATATTGATCATATATCATCCCTTGTATGATACATACAAATTGATTTCCCCCACTTCAAAAATATAAAAATATAAGACATATGGTGAAAGGAAATTCATAAAATGATTGCCCCAATTTTTTCCAAAAGAGATGATGAAAGGAAAATCATGTAATGATTTCCCTCATCTCAATAAAATGCAAAAATGTTAATTGAAGTGGTGAAAGGAAATTTAATGAGAGATGTAGATAACTTCACTAGGGTACTAAATAGGCTCGCTGGTAGTGAAGTAATATCTATGATATCTCTAAGTTTTTCATACATGTATAAACATACTCTGGTATCTAGTTCTCTTTCCAGTAATATTTACATTCTAAACTGACAATGGATTCCCTAAATAAATTTTGAAATTACTTTTCCTTGATGTGAACCAAATCGACCAAAGTCCGATATTTCATATAAAGTTGTTTTGATTATCTTGAACAAATACAAACTCAGTTTTAGGAAAGGGAAATTATCAATAGCCTAACTTGAAGAAAATAATTAAATTTGTTTTGAAGGTTTTTTCATATTGAGTTGAAGTTTGATTTTTCTCTATATGATTTTTTTTTCAAAGGTGTTTTCCATAAATGAAATCATGACTCCATTTACCCAATAAAGGCACTTAGTCTACTGTTCTTCCACGCCTCACAGGGATATGTGATCCTCAGATGGAGCCTATGTTGGAACACATGTAATTCTAAACTTTGATCTTTACTTTATCAACTTCATCTTTCCCAAAGTGGTAGCTTAGAAACCAACTTTCGAAGTTTAAATCAAATTTATTTCTGGTCATAAGGCACACATTATATCCGTCGTTGATGAAGTTCCCCAGTGAATTGAACGCTCTTGTTTTTCCTAGAGTTTTGGATCTTCCCGCTTGTTAAATATTCAAATCACTAAAGGTCGCTTCAGGGATTCACGCTTCGGGAATTTCGATGGGTCTTCATGATTAAAGTCATGAAACCCGAAAGTGTCTATTATCACCTTTTCATTAACCTTTAAAGGACATGATTCATAAATACACATGTATATTTCAAGTCTTCCCTGGTTTGACACACGAGACCCCTTGGTCTCAACATGTCATCTAGAATGATTTCAACTTCGAAACGTCACTACGGGCATGGCCTTTCGGAAATATAACAAAGATATAACTCGCAAATACATGAAGCATTAAAATGCCAAGATATTAAATCTTAATTAATTAAGTTAATCTTGGTTCAAATATAGTTAACAAATTCGTACTTCAGAGTTTCGACATTTACCTTTCGTCACATCCTAAAATATCCAAAGTCTGAATTTCCAAAACACTTTAACTTAAATGTGATTAATTAAAACTTAAAAGCGATTATCGTATAATTAATCATTTCATAGTTTCAGGTTTCGGGGATTTATTTTCGGGCTACACTCAAAAACCCCGATGTCCAAATACCCAAAGCACTTGAAGTTAAACATGATTAATTACTATTTTAAAAGGGATTATCTCGTAATTGACCTTTCACAGATTCATGATTATGAAAATTTCAAATCTGTTTCATCCATGACTCTCGAACGTGAACCGTCGATATTAATGACATTTATCACAGATCAACGGTAATGATTTTAGCATATATTGTGTATCATCAAGTATAATTTCCCATTAATATTAATAAATTTGTCGTTAGTAAGGGTATACTCGAATCAATTCACCTGATGTGAATAAAAATGCTCGATTTTGAATTTCATTTTCATCTTCTGCAGAATAGTAAGTTTTATCCAAATGAGAAGCTCATGCATTCCCCTACAATAGGTAACCCCATTCCGATTTTATCTATATCATGGCACCATGGAAGACGATTAAAGCATATGGTGAAGGCACAAATCTGAATGCGGACATTTTGTCAGATACTATGCTACGAGCTATAGAATCAGTTAAATCTTGGACACAGGTGTTCGAGATTCTGGAGCATGAGCTTATAAGTTGCCCAAAAGCTTCCGACGATAAAGTGAACAACAACCATGAAGCTAAAATTAGGGATATAGCTGAGTTAGAGCTACACAAAATAGTTGGGTCACCGAGACTCGTGTCATTCAACGACATGATAGGATGGGCCCTAGAAAACATCGACATCCAAACCAGGAGAATTTTCAACTCTCAAAATGTTCTTGTTGAGTCTTTCCAACCAGAACACGTACAAGTAATGTATAATCTATCCCCCGATTTGAAATATAATTACAGCAAAGCATTCATGTTGGAGTTTGAGAAATAGGAGTGCATACAATATGACAAAAGCTATCTTGATATAATGAAGTCCTGATGGGGGCACCCAGAGAAATTCAGAGATGACGCTCATGGAATGTATGCCACGATGTATTTGGATACTCATATTATTTATGTAGCTATGATGGTCTGTAGGATATTCGGGAAGAAGAGTCCCACTCATTTCCTGGTGGAATGGGTGTCAATTATGCATGAAGTGGTCGAGGGATACTCTTTTAACTGGGAAAAACTTTTATCAGACAACTTGGCTAAAGAAATCTTTGAATAGAAATTGGCAAAGTCAAAGGGGCAACCCACCCCTTTCTATATGTCCACGTATATCATGGATATTATTTTCTTCATAACCCCCTTTCCACTTATAAACTGGATCTGTACCCCGACCTGCGTTGAACCCATTCACTTCTGTCACTCCAAGCTATGGGAAGACAAGGCCAAATATTTCTTCTATGAAATCTATCATCATGTAGTGGTACTCGTTCATATAGATTTATATGGTTGCCCACCCCCTATAATTTCAGATAGAATCATGGGAAACCTGGGAAAAATAGCAAATTCGTTCATAGACGAAAACTTCTCTTACATCAGGTTTTTTGGATGCTCATTCCCTCCTCATGCTCTCCCGAGGTTTTTACCAGACCAGTTAGTATTTTGAGAAGTATCTTATAAAACAGTGATAGGGGGCATCAACAAGGAGCTGAAAGAAACCTAGAAAAAGGTATGGCCTACCTTCCCTCTCTAGGTTGGTATGTTTTCATTGTTAGTCTTCGGTCACTCCAAAGTGGAGGCTGCATCTCTAAAGGATTTCAAGTTGGTTGAAATCAAGTTTAAAAGGCATGACCCACATAAAATCATGGAAAATCACTTGGCCCAATACAACCTAAAGAAATATGTGCATGAGAACTCTCCACATGATGAAATATTTAGGGGGGTTAGGTCTTATGAGTAAGTATTGAACAGAGTTCAAACTTTGTCACCAAATCAACATGACAATTTCTTCAGTTTTCAAAGACAGAGATGAAGCAAGTTGTTGAAAGTACTACAGGGAGAATCGGTAGCCACTTTGCCTACACAGGAAACTATACCTCTGGGTTTTAAACATGGATGATTTTAGGGGCTAAATTTCGCTCATGGACTAATTTTCCATGTTTTTTCAAAAAATGATATTCGTTATTTTAAAAATGATTCGCCTAAATTCTATAGGACAAAATTATTTTACCTTAAAAATCACCAAAACTTTATAAAAACTATATAAAATCATTAGAAATTTGATTTTTTTTACAAAAATATCGTCCAACATTTATAATTGGCATATGAAGGATTAGTAAGATTCGCCAAGGTTTCTATATTTTAAAATAAATTTCCATCCTTAAAATCATCCCTGGTTTTAAAATAGGGAGCTCGGGAAAACAGGATACTGAGGAAAACCCAAAGAACACTGAAGTTTTAATGCATGAATTAGAGACTTCACTATCAAACCGATTAGGCACTCAAGAAAAGGCTCAGCTCGAAGCTTTCCTAAAGCAAGGGCAGGATACATATCCTTCTACACCAGCAACATCTGCTGCCAAAACTGTTGAGCAACACCTATATAAGGAGATAGGTACCCCTATCACTTCATTGACACCGTTGCAGTCAAGTTTTGGGAATCCTGGTTCCAAAGTCATTTATGTTGGTGATCTTATGCCAATTTCACCCGAAGAGATGCCTCCTTTAGACTTCTTCTTCAGAAAGAAAATGAGGGCCATCGTCAAATGAGAAACACAGTAGAAAGATGGAGCGATAGTCAAAAGGAAAAGAATGGTGTACGATGGACATAACCGAGATGATTCAAAATTCACTAAGGAAGTGGTAGGTTCATTAGGTGCCTTTGCCACTACAAACTAGTGGTCTGTAGAAAATATGGATGAGTAGGTAAAACAGAGAAACCTCTTGGTAGGGAAGTTGCAAGACAAAATAATTACCATGGAACATAATGTGAATAATAATATGAACCAATATTTTGAGTGGATCTAAGCTTATGATAGGAATCAAACTCAATAGATACAAGCTAACCTTAAATAGCTCCATCAGAATTCACAGGCCAATAAAGGATTGGTCACTCAACAAGAAGAGTTAGTAAAGAAAATGCAAGACAGGTTAGACTTGAATGAAGGCACATCAGTATAGATATCATCTTTTCAGACTCAAGCACTGGAGGTAAATGAAAAACTAGAAATAGCCCAGCAAGATCTCTTCATGAAGGTCGATTCCATCCAGAAATGCTACCAGGAAATAGACCTTGCTCTAAAAGATATCAATATTAAAGAAAGATAAGCTTTCTCAACTCGAGTTAAGTTTCAAGAGGCCTTCTTATTGGTACCAAAGGATGATGTCTTAGATGCTCATTTCCTTTCTCTTTCAGAACAAATAAAAGGTGATATGGATTTAAAGGCCTGGGAGACAAATCTAGAAGAAAGCAAAAGACTTTCCAGAGAGGTAAATGAAGCTTTTCTAGAAGTGTTGTCTTCACTAGACAAAGGAATAATTGATTTTGAAGGAAATTATATCTTCGAATCCCTAGGTCAAATTGATATAGAAAAGAAGCAGTATAATTCTAGAACAAGAAAAGAAGAATATCTGACGGCCATCCAAAAAATGAACCAAATTGATTTCTTTCAAATAAATAAATGGATAGTAAACCCAAGATTACTGTTATAGGTTACATCTCAAGGAGAAAAAAGGATACAAGAAAAATTTCGTCAAGTAGAGAGGAATTTATACACTTTTAAGGTGAAGGAAGCAACTGAGCCTTCAAGGTTAGTGGTGCAATTATTGAGTAAATGCATCAAATGTGTTGAATATGGGAAAACAAGTACATCCGGAAAAAAGAAGGGAACATGGACATACCATTCACATATTTGAAGGACATATGGAAACAAAGCTATGATGACCAGGACGTTTTGATAAAGTATTAATAAGATCAGACGACATAAGTGTTTCGACCAATAGATGAAGAGATTGCTACCGAAGCTCATCATTCTCTATGTTCTATTTTGTTATTTCAAATATTTTTTATTTAAATTAGGAGAATTCCAACCATTTTGAGTTATGACAATTTTGTATAAATACAGAGATTGAAGATCTATCAACGGTTGCTTCTTGTTGAATGTAACAGAGAAAAATCTCCTTATTGAGTATTAATACAAGTGCAGACAGAGATTCCAAATTTTTTTTACTTTGGGTTATGCGCTTCTCCTGTGTTTCCATATCTCATCATTTCTTTATGAATTCCTTGATAAATGTTTGATTTCAATTTAGTACAACAACCACTGTAATCATATTTCATCAGTAATTTGTTAAGTAAGCAGTTTTTCCTCTACATTTACTATGAGTAAATGAAAACCTACGAGTTGTGTGGATTACTATATCTTATACTTTATTCAAGGTTATACTATCTATATTCTTCCACTGCAACAAGGTGGTACCCTTCAGCAATTTACGCCTTTCTTTGTTTTACAGTTTTGTAGTTTTGTCTCATAGCATTCGATATCACAATTTGGACTGAGACATGAAATACGGCCTCTGTACTGGGATACTGTTAATTTCATTTAAGAAATTTTTCTCATATTACCAAGTTAGAAAAAACACTTTTAAAAACACACCCTCTTAAACTTTCCTAATGCCTGCCATTATTCTTTTATCCTTAATTTTAATCTCAGGAACAACAATCCCAACATGAATCGTCGATAGAAGTTGGCTAGTCCCAAGAAGCTTCAAATCTCGGTTAGTGTGGTTGGGAATGGCCAGTCATGGATGACTTGGATCTTAGCTGGATCAATGTGCACCCCATGATCATCAACAATGTAGCCCAAGTATTGGACCTTTTTCATTCCAAAGGAGAATTGTTCCAAGTTGGCATATAGCTTGTGATGCCACAGAGTGCGCAAAACCTACTAAATATGTCACATGTGCTCCTCCCAAGTTCTGCTAAAGATGATGATTTCATCCAAATATACCACCATAAAAGAGTTGGTGAAGGGTGTCAATACATTATCCATCAACCTCATGAAAGTGGTTGGTTCATTTGTTAAGCCAAAGGGCATGACCAACCATTTGAAGAGAGTTTCTTTATATTTGAAAGTTGTCTTCCATACATCCGTTGGTTAGATGGGAACTTGGTGGTAGCCAGACTTTAGGTCAATCTTGTTGAATAACTTTTCCCCATTCAGTTGGTCAAGAAGGTCATCAATTATGGGAATTGGGTACCAGTTCCTGACTATGATTATTTTTAATTCTCTGTAATCAATGCAGAGTCGCTAGGTCCCGTGATTCTTCTGCACTAGTACAATCGGGCTTCCACAAGCAGCGGAGTTGGGTCTGATGTGCCCCTTTTGTAGAATCTATTGTATCTGACATTTGATTTCATCATTTTCCATCATCTTGTGATGATAGACTGGTCCATTAGGTAGAGGTTAACCGAGGGTTATGTGAATTGGATGCTTGACTTGGCATAGCATCGGTAACTAGGTGGGTGAGGAGAAGATGTATTTTTACTCTTGCACAATCCCTTCGACTTGAGTTTGATGCAAAGAGAGGCTCTGTATAGAGGAAACATATGTGGCAGTGACCTTTCACTTACTATGAGAACAGATCACAAAGAAGACAAACTTTCGGGTCTGTGAAATTACCTTACTGCATTGCTTAGTAGATATTAAAGAAATAGAGGTAGGCGACGCTACCTATGATATTTTTTACAATTGTCTACCAAAAGAAATAATAACACTATGGGGTCTAGACTCATACACAACATGACACTTCCACAAATATGTTTTTCCTAAAATAACATCAAAACATTCAATGGGAGAAATATAAAACAATACCTCATCTTTGAAAGGCTTGATGTCGTAGGGAAAACAACACTGTTGGCTAACACGAAGAACTCTTCCTTGGTGATGTCAGCGGATGGTGTAGGCTTACAGGTACCTCATTTATGGATCATGAATGAGTAAAAATTTTTGGTGCTACATTCCCATAAGATAAATAGCACTATGACTATGTGGCCAATGATTTTGTTGTGTCTTAATTAGAATTATGCACAAAAATGAAATATTATATGTTTGAACCCTAAATTGGCCAACATATGTAAATTTGACTTACAAAGTGTGTTGTTAGAGATGGACCCATAAATAAGCTCAATTCACCAGAGGATTCCATGTTGTGGAATATAGAAACATGCCACCAAAGAAAATGAACAAAGGAGAAAGACAAAGAACTATGTGGGTGGGGATGAAAGGAAGTAGGTAGAGAGCCTTCTTTGATCATCAAATTGTGTCAAGTGTTCCTAAAATGTAGTGGAAAAGTGGTGTGCCCTAAACTATAGAGTATTGTCCAAAACCCTATAGAGTGTGCCCTTAATCAAACTTCTAAGAGAGATAATATATAATGGGCATATTGTAGTGATGGGTGTGTATCTTCTGGATTGGAATAGTAGGTTTAGTTGGGTGGGTTTCAAGGTGGGAGAATAGGCCTAGCTGAAGCTTTGATACCAAATGATGAGGCTCAAGGAACATTATTTAAGAAAACCATGGAAAAACTAAATAGAATCATAACCATAGAGAAAAATACGGAAACCATAAAAAGCTCACAACAAATTGTTTTATTATTCACTTGGAAAAATTCCTTCTTATTACATTTGGTCCACTTGTAACTAACTACCATAGAAAAAATATTAAATTGAAATGCACGCAGCTCAAAGGTTGCAAGAAATGATAAAAAATGCTAATGCACTCAATCCAAAGGATACAAATAAGTACCTCTAACTTATCACACATACTAATGCTAGACCAAAACAATGAAGAAGAGAGTTTTTCCTTCATAGAAGGGGCACTCATTTGAAATTGTGGTAGCTCAACACTCATTTTTACATATCACATGAGATTTGTGCAAACTTATAGATGTGGGATTCATTAAAGCCTATATCTAAGAGTCATGTGTGCAATGTGGAGGTAAAGAGAGAAGCGATGTTGGTGAAATAAGGATGTAGGTGTGATCTGTAGTGCAAGAGCCATGGTAATAGGGTATAGGTTGAAGACTAGAGTATATGGGTCAATAACTGGGTGGAGGCCTACGGGGTTTTCAAAAATGATTTTTTGATGACCATGTGGGAGAGAATGAAGTTGGAACTATCCAAAAAAATATCTCTAAGGTATCATCCTTGATGGGTGGAAGGGGGGATCTAATAATCAATGGAGGAAAATGCAAACAAGATGGAAATTGAGCTTGAAGGTTAGTGTAGTGTGCATATTAAGAGCTATGGTGCTATGCTAGAGGAGTTTGGTTAGTGTTAAGGAGGGGTTGAGGGTCAATAAATGGAGAACTAGTGGGGTGTAAGGCTTGTTTAATGAATTGATGGAGTAGGATGTTGGATTACTGAAAGGCGGGGTGAATCAGTAGTAGAGCAATTTAAACCTTTTTAACCATATAATCCTAGTGTTATATCAATGTAGCATTATCATACAATAACTGCAGAGTAAATAATCAATGAACAAATGAATAATCATACACATACAAAGTACACTAGTGTTTTACATGGAAACCCAAAGCGGGAGAAAACCACAGGATGATTTTTCTTATATGTCTTAAAGAATTACATTCATTGGAAGAACCAACTTCTTTTGTTTTCCAGCTGCAACTAGAAAGAGGCTCCAAACCCCTTGTTTTTCAGGATACAACCCGAGGGAAGCTCCAAATCCCCTATTCTCTAGCTACAACTAGAAGGAGGCTACAACCCCCTATGTTCTCCGGCTACAACCGTAAGGTGGCTACAACCACCTGTCCTTGGCCCATCCAACCACCCTGAAGTAGAAGTAGAATGATGGAACCACTGTCACACTATCACTGTGAGATATACCAATGTAAACATGTACCAATAAACCTGAAACATGCATCAACCATGCATCAACCTGTACCTCAATCTGTAATCAGACTGTACCATAAAGAAGTGCATCAACCATGCACCAACCTATACCAAACAACCTATAATCAACCTGTACCATAAACAAGTACATCCAACCATGTACCAATTATGTACCAATCATTTTTCAACTACTCATCAACTGTGACTCATCAATATGTACCAACATCATCAACTATACACCTCATGTATGTGCCAACTCATCAACTACTTGTCTTAACCATGTACCCAAGATGTACCTCAACCAAAATCCCTCACCAATTTCATCATCCAAATATGATTTGTAACTCTATAATAGACCTTGTGTATATGATCACATACCTTAAAACCTTCCTTAACTTTCACAACAAGAGACTATCATTCTCATCAAATTTTTCTTTAGTCTCACATGACTAGTTTGGAATTAGTCAACAACCCTAACTTGAAATAATCATAACTATGTACCTGTAATGAATAAAGATCTTAATATATTACACAATGTTTTTTATTTTGTTTTATGAAATTCCTCCAACTGTCACTACTTGGAACCTCTCAGAAAATGAGTTACAACAAAAATGGCATACCTTGCTGAATTTTGGCTTATTCTAGAGAGCGACCTTGTAGAACGTGCCCCACACAAACTATTTGTTGAATCGATCTGAAAATGTTACAAAGAATAATAAATACAGTATTCTAACCAACACATATGTTATTATTGAATTTGGGTCTGTTATGAAAAAGTTATGAAGTCTTTACCTGAAACACTTGTTTTAGACTAGTTTCAAGACTAGCCACACACCCTATTTTCCACGGAGTGTAACTCCAAAAATACAACGACCCACAAGATAAAATTTCTAACATAGATACTTGGATATGTTTCCTTGGTGGAAAATTAATTTAATGGTCTGAATCATTCTATAAAAAATATTATTGCGAAAATGGTGAGATGACCTGTAAATAACATGCCTTAGAAAGCATCATCAAAAGAATTTATCCTTCCTTGAATTCCAACCTTCTCTTATTCACCTTCCCTATGAAATTTGGATTAGATATCCTCTTTTTAACTCAGTCACCTATATATATTCAATATGCTCAAGTGTGATATAAAATAAGAGAGCCTTGCCTCTTATTCATACTGTCCAAGTAGCTTCCTTAGAAGCATCTTCTAGGTCACTTTGCCCACTTTCCTTATTTTAGGGTTAACCCACTTCTAATTTCTCCATTAAATTTATTATTTAAATAATTTGTTTTGTATTCATTTTGAATTATGAATTATAGTACAATAATCACTTCACTATATTATTTACCTTCTAAAATATCTTAAACCACTTTGACTACTTTGACCTTTTGGGGCTTCTAGACAACATATGAGGGTCCTCCAACTTCGTAAGGCCATAACTCTCAAACCGTGAGGAGTTATGTGAAGTTACACATACCAAAAGAAATGGAATGACATGTAATATACATATAGAATAGTATTATCTATAAATATATCAATCTCATACCATTATCCATCAAACAAACTTGGGTCCTTTACCGAAACCCGGGTTCTCCAACTTCTCATGGCCATAACTCTCTAACCGTGAGGAGTTATGTGACGTTCCACATACCACTAGAAATGGAATGACATGTAATATCCATATAAAATAGTATTACCTTCAAATATATTAAAACTCATACCATTATATAGGAAACAACCTTAGGTCCATTACCCAAACCTTTGTGCTACTAGAATTCACTACCAGAATTTCTTCAAGGGTTGACATCAATGACAACCAACCTTGATCAGAAATATCCCACTTTGGAATTGATGGAAACACTCTGATGCAATATTGAAATCATGTCAAGCAATAATGAAGTCATATCACTCATGCTCCCCATAGAACCATGCCTCCGTCCTCTGCATCTTTGTGACCATTTCTCCCCCTGGAGTCATGCATCTATCCTCTGCATATGATAAATATCTCCCCCTTTTTCATCAATGACAAAGGTATCTTTCCATCCGGGGCTTCTCTCCCTAACTGAACTGTATGATCTCCCAACCTGAACTGTCCTCTTTATGGTGGTTTCTTGTCTACATTTAAGACATATAAGATAAGCATTCAAAAGCATTCATTTTGGAGTATAAATAACTCTGAGTCTCTGGCAAAGATACTCAAAGGCTTCCCGTGGAAGCATTTTTGTAAATATTCATGCCACTTGTTCGTTTGTGCCCACATACTCAACTTTGATGTTCTTTTTTGCAACATGTTCCTCTAGAAAGTGATACTTGATTGGAATGTGATTCATCTTGGAGTGAATCACTGGTTTCTTTGAGATACTGATGGAGCTTGTATTATCACAATATATTGGAATAGACTCATCATACTCAACTTGTATATCTTTCAGAGTTTGTTTCATCCATAGAACCTATTTAGAACATGTTGTTGTTGCAATATACTATGCCTCAGCTGTAGATAGAGATATTGATTATTGTTTCTTGCTTAGCCATGATACTAAACACTCATACAAGTAGAACATTGCTCCACTGGTGCTTCGTTGGTCATCAATACAACCTACCCAATCTGCATCTATGTAGGCAATAAATGATAGATTCTTTCATTTTGGATACTATAGTCCAAACACTTTTGTTCCTTTGAGATATCTAAAAATCCTCTTCACTGCTAATTCATGTGACTCCTTTAGTGCTTCTTGAAATCATGCCACCTTTCAAAGTGCCTGCATTATGTCTGGTCTGGATGCTGTCACATATAATAGGTTACCAATCATTGACCTGTACTGCCTCTGATATGTAGACTTTGAATCATCATCTTTGTTTAACTTGCAACTGGTTTCCATGGGAGTGATAATTGGTTTGCAATCTTCCATTCCAAATCTCTTTAGAATTTCTCTGATATACTTGGTTTGAGAAATAAAAATTCCTTGGTTGCTTTGACATATCTGAAGTCCCAGAAAGAAGGATAGTTCTCCACGTAATGAAATTTCAAATTCATTATGCATATCCTTTACAAATTTATGGATTAACCTGTCATCATCACTACCAAAAATAATATCATCAACATAAACTTCAATCAATAAAATACTATCTTGACTTACCTTGATGTAGAGGCTGATGTTTGCATCTCATTTTCTGAACAATGGATGTTGTAGATATCTATCCAGTCTAGAGTACCATGCTCTAAGAGCCTGTTTTAGACCATACAAGGCCTTCTTTAATTTACACAGATAATCTACGTTCTATGAAAACTAAAATCCTTCTAGTTGTTCAATATAGACTTCTTCTTAAGTTCCCCTTTCATAAAAGTTGATTTTACATCCATCTGATACACCTTAATATTTTTGGAGCATGCATAATCTAGAAGCAATCAGATTGCTTCCATTCTGACAACTGGGGAAAATGTCTCTTCAAAGTCGATTCCTTCAATATTTGCATATCCTTTACATACCAATCTAGTTTTGTTCCTTGTAACTTGTCCATATTCATTCAGTTTATTCCTGTATACCCACTTTGTGCCGATCACATTCTTATCCTTTGGTCTTGAAATCAATTCCCAAGTGTCATTTTTCTCTATTTGATCCAATTCTTCATTCATGGCCTTGTTCCAAAATTCATCCTTGTTGGCCTCTTCAAAATAGGTTGGTTCAATCGTAGATGTGAGTTCTAGGTGCGTTTGTTCTGGTGAATAGATTCTTCTTCTAGTCTGAACTCCCGCGTCTTTGTTTCTGATAATCAAATCTAAAGGATGACTCTTCTGTACTCATATGATAGGTTTTTTTGGAGTTACTTGTTGGAATTGCTCTACTGTTTCAGTCGGATCCTGTTCTTCTTCCCTTCTTTTTCATCTTTTGTTTCTTATTTGTAAATTTTTTCCATTGATTCATTTTCTTCTCCCTTTAATTATTGTCTACCTATTTCGTCAATTGCTACGTTGATGCTTTCCACCACCTTGTTCAATATCAGATTGTGACACTTGTATGATTTTCTTGTACTTGAGTAACCAAAAAGTAATCATTTGTCCACACAAGAGTCAAAATTTCCCATTCTACCATCTTCTCTTTTGATGTAGCATTTGCTTCCAAAAACTCTGAAGTGATTTACATTTGCTGGTCTTCCTTTCCATAGC
The DNA here is from genome assembly GCA_032191745.1 of Picea mariana. NCBI lineage: Eukaryota > Viridiplantae > Streptophyta > Pinopsida > Pinales > Pinaceae > Picea > Picea mariana. The sequence goes on along the minus strand of JASDQU010589047.1, from coordinate 6,643 downwards.
TCGTAAGGAGTTTTGTCAGTGTTGTTTCCGAGCATTACTTTGTTTTGAATTTGAAATCATGTATGCACTGCCTATGTCCAAAACATATCTGTCAATTTCGAATCCATTAGCATTGTTCGAGCCATTTCTTGTACTGTCATGTTCTTTCTTTCAACAACTCCATTCTGTTGAGGTTTCCTAGCAATAGAGAATTTCCTTTTTATTCCATGAATGTTGCAGTAGTCAATAAATTCGTATGAAGTGAATTCTCCTCCATTATGAGATCTCAAGCATTTGATTCTTGAATCCATTTCATTTTCAACCATTTCCTTGTAGATCTTGAATTTTTCAAAAGCTTTTGACTTATTCTTGAGAAAGAAAATTGCAGTCATTATTGTATAATCATAAACTAATAACATAACATATTTATCACCTTTTAATCCCTTTGTTGTAGTTGGTCCAACTAGATCAATATGAACAATTTCAAGTGGTCTTGGCATTGAATATTCCTTTGATTTGAACTTGGTCTTTGTTTTCTTTCCTTGTTGACAATGCTTGCATAAAGTGTTGGTTGGTTTCGTGATCTAGGGAATTTCTCTGATTTCTTCTCTTTTTCTCACTTTGACAAGGTTATCAAAATGTATGTGACCCATTGTTCTATGCCATAGCCAACTTTCATCTTCCTTTGGTAGACAACACTTTTCATTTCCAATTTCACTTAACACATTTATGTTGCTTGAAGTTCTCGCAGTTGTAGCAAACAATTTTCCTGAACCTTTTTTTCTTATCTTGCACTTTTGTGAATCAAAAGTAACTTTATGACCTTGGTCACACATTTGACTCACACTTAGAAGATTATGTTTCATATCTTCTACTAGTAAAACATTTTTTTTCTTTCTATTCTTGTTCCCAATTCTCACTGTGTCTTTTCCATTGATTTTGTCTGAATCATCATTTTCGAAGGAGACGGATCCATATCTTTCCTTTTGTAATGTAAGAAACCTGTCTATATCACCTGTCATGTGTTTTGAACACCCATTGTCAACACTCCAACCACATTTCTTCTACTTATCTTGTAGAGCGAGTGTGAATTCTTCATTGCTATACTTATCCTGATTTCTTATCCATGTCCTTTTATGAGTTTCATGTCTATGACTATTTTTATTCTGTTGTAGTTCTCTAGGAGGGACTATCATTCTGCAATTTTTGGCCATGTGTCCAAAATATTTACATTTGTAACATTCCACTTTAGTGCTCAAATATTCAAACATGTTGTAACTTCTTCTCTGTGTTTCATTAAGCCTTCTTGGATAACCCCTTTGTGTATGACTCTCAAAGTTGTTTTTGTTCCTGTTGTTAGCTCTGCAATTCACAGCTTTATGTCCAAAATTATTACATGCATAACATAAACCAAAAAAGATAGTTTGATACCTGGGAGTTGAAGATCTTCTAAAAGGAAGTACTCTTATGAATTCTTCTTCTTCATGAGATCTATCTATTGGTTGTTGATTCTGAAATTTGAATCTTCTCAGTGGAGAGTGTCCCTGTAATCTTCCTTGTAGATATTCCTATCCCCCTTGATTGTTTCTACAAAGCTTTTTGGATATGTTTCTTACTCTGTTGTTTTGGAGCTTGATCCTTTTTTTGTTTGATTGTATCCAAGTATGGACTTTTCATGATGATATTTTTGACTACTGATAATGTCATCCAAAACTTTTGAGTTGTTCTGCATAATTTTCTTTTGAAGATCATTTCTTAATGTGACAATCTCTGCTTCCAAATTTCCAATGATCTTGTCTTTTTCTTCTAGTTGTTATTTGAGCGCTTCTTCAATTCTTTTATCTTATTCTATTTGAACCTTCAAATTTGTGATCATTTGTTTTAGTTCTTGAGTGTCTTCTTTCTTGTCTAGTTTTGCTTGTAGTTTCTTGTTTTTCTTCTGATAACTTCTATGGCACACATTAATTCCTCTCGGTAGTCAAATTTTGCCTCTTCAATTTCTTCTTCGGCTTCTTCATATTATTCTTAGGCTTATTCATATTCTTCTTCATAGTCTTCTACTTCCATGAATATAACTCTTTTTGTCTCATTGTCACTGAATTCATCTTCATCTAATGATGAGATGTCTTCTTTGGTGTATAATCTTTTCTTGAAAACTTTCTTTGTGGTTCATTTTCCTTTATATGTTTGTTTTCCTTTTGAGGAACCTTCATCATTTCTCTTTTTCTTATAAGGAAATTTGTTAGAAAAATGACCAATACCATCACAATTAAAACAAATTAAAGGAATCTTACCTCTATACCTACCGTTGGTTCCCTTGTTCAGTCTTTTGACAAAGTTGGCCACTTATTCATCATCTTCTGAGACGTCACTGTTGTTGCTATGTTCTTATTTTTTCCTTCCCTTTTCCTTTGACTTTTTGGATGCTTTGAAGGCTGCTTCTTTTATAAATGGATTTTCCTGTTTAGTTTTCATTTCATATGCTGTGAAGATTCCATGTAATTTGTCCATGCTTATTGAGTTTAGATATGATATTTCTTCTAGTGATGATGTCTTAGGGTCAAATCTCATAGGAAGAGATATTAGTACTTTTTGAACAATTACAGATTCTTTGATTTCTTCTCCCAATCCTATGATTTCATTTATTGTTTCATCAGCTCGTAAAAAGTAAGATGCCATATTCTCATCTTCCTTCATTTTAACATGTTTGAACTGACCTCTATAAGTTTGAAGATTTTCTTCTTTGAATTTTGAATCTAGTTCATAAATATCTTGAAGTTTGTACCAAATATCTTTAGCGAATTTACAGTGTGCAACTTTGGTGAATACTATTTCACTAAGACCATTCAAGAGTGCATTTTTGGCTTTGGAATTATTCAGACCAAGTTTCACTGCTTTGTTATTTTTTGATGGAACTGTTGGTGTTGTGTATCCATCTACAATTGATTTCCAAATTTCAAATCCCTATGCATGTATATATGTTTTCATCCTTATGCTCCAAAATGCATACTTCTATCCATTGAACTATGGTCTTCCATTTTTATACAACTTGCTTCTCTCCATGATCTACCTTTTAGTGGTTAAACTGATTTATGAAGGAACCTACTCTGATCCCAATTGTTGGATTATTAAGAGGGGGGTGAATTAGTAATAGAACAATTTAATCAATTTTAACCATATAATCCAAGTGTTATATCAATGTAGCATTATGATATAATCATACACATACACAACACATCATTGTTTTATATGGAAACCCAAAGTGGGAGAAAACCACATAATGTTTTGTCTTATATGTCTTGAGGAATTACATTCATTGGAAGCACCAACTTCCTTTTTTTTCCAGCTGCAATTGGAAGGAGGCACCAACCCCCTTGCTCCTCAGGTTGCAACCTGAGGGAATCTCCAACTCCCCTATTTTATGGCTACAGGCATAAGGAGGATACAACCCCCTATGTTCTTCAGCTACAACTGGAAGGTGGCTACAACCACCTGTCCTTTCCCTATCCAACTGCCCTGAAGTAGAGGTAGAATGATGGAAACACAGTCACACTATCACTGTGAGATATACAGTTGTAAACCTGTACCAATAAACTTGAACCATGTATCAACCATGCATCAACCTGTACCTCAACCTGTAATCAACCTGTACCATAAACAAGTGCATCAACCATGCACCAACCTGTACCATAAAAAAGTGAATCCAACCATGTGCCAAGTATGTACCAATCATGTGTCAACTACTAATCAACTATGACTCATCAATATGTACCAACATCATCAAATATACACCTCCTGTATGTGCCAACTCATCAACTACTTGTCCTAACCATGTACCCAACATGTACCTCAACCAAAAGCCCTCATCAATTTCAACATCCAAATATGATTTGTAACTCTGTAATAGACCTGGTGTATATGATCACATACCTGCAAACCTTACTTAACTTTCACAACAGGGGACTGGCATTTTCATCAAACTTTTCGTTAGTCTCACATGACTAGTTTGGGATTAGCCAACAACCCTCACTTGAATAATAATCATAACTATGTACCTGTAATGAATAAAGATATGAAAATAGTACACAATATTCTTCAATTTGTTTTATGAAATTCCTCCAAGTGTCGCTGGTTGGAACCTCTCAGAAAAGAAGTTATAGCAAAAAGGGCATACATTGTTGAATTCTGGCTTATCCTAGAGAGAGACCTTGTAGAGCATTGTAACATCCCGCTCTGGCGCACATACCAAACTTATTCTTTGAGGACACTTTCTCACGAGTGATCCGGATATTTATGATGATAAAACTTTTTCTCTCATTATGATGCGTTAAGTTATATGACATGATGTTTTTACTACCTTGATGTAGACAGGTGCCGCTGACTCAGTTTCGTTGAGTGTGCAGGGTTTCAGACCTTGAGGATGCAGA
>JASDQU010589046.1:15483-63592 GCA_032191745.1 Picea mariana | reverse complement strand
CAAGTGACCTAGAAGATGTTTTTAAGGAAGCTACTTGGAGAGTATAAATAAGAGGCAAGGCTCTCTCATTTTAATCACACTTGAAAATATTGAATATCTATAGTTTTCTGAGGTAACCAACGATATATAAGCTGAATTTATGAGGGAAGGTGAAGAAAAGAAGGCTGAAATGCAAAGAAGGATAAATTCTTTTGATGGTGCTTTCTAAGGTATGTTATTTACAGGTCATCTCACCATTTTCGCTATACATTTTTTTCTATAATGATTCAAACCGTGAAATTTTTATGTCATTGACAAACCATTCCCAGGTATCTATGGAAAAAAATTCATCTTTTGGGTCGTTGTATTTTGGGAGTTACTCTCCGTGGAAAACAGGGTTTGTGGCTAGTCCTGAAACTAGTCAAAAATAGGTATTTCGGGTAAAAACATCATAACTTCTTCATAGAAGATCCAAATTCTATGAGACAAAATGTGTTGGTTAGGTTACAATTCGCAGTATTTTTTGTAACGTTTTCATATCAATTCAACAAATATTTCATGTGAGGCACGCTCTACAAGGTCGCTCTCTAGAATAAGCCAAAATTTAGCAAGGTATGTCATTTTTTCTATAACTCCTTTTCTGAGAGGTTCCAAGTAGTGAAACCTGGAGGAATTTCATAAAACACATTGAAGAACATTGTATATCATTTTTAGATATTTATACATTACAGGTTCAAAGTTATGATTACTTCAAGTTAGGGTTGTTGACTAATCCAAAACTAGGCATGTGAGACTAAAGAAAAGTTTTGATGAAAATGATAGTCTCTTCTTATTAAAGTTAAGTAAGGTTTGTAGGAATGTGATCATATACACTAGGTCTATTACAGAGCTAAAAATCATATTTGGATGATGAAATTTATGAGAACTTTTGGTTAAGGTACATGTTGAGTACATGGTTGAGACAAGTAGTTGATGAGTTGGCACATACATGAGGTGTATAGTTGATGATGTTGGTACATATTGATGAGTCATAGTTGATGAGTAGTTGATACATGATTGGTACATACTTGTTACATGGTTGGATGCACTTGGTTATGGTACAGGTTGATTACAGGGTGTTTGGTACAAGATTGGTGCATGGTTGATGCACTTGTTTATGGTACAGGTTGATTACAGGTTGTTTGGTATAGGTTTGGTGCATTGTTGATGCACTTTTTTATGGTATAGGTTGATTACAAGTTGAGGTACAGGTTGATGCATGGTTGATGCATGGTTCAAATTTATTGGTATAGGTTTATAGTGGTATATCTCACAATGATAGTGTGATAGTGGTTCCATCATTCTACTTCTACTTTAGGGTGGCAGGATGGGGCAAGGACAGGTGTTTGTATCCACCTTCCGGTTGTGGCCGAAGAACATAGGGGGTTGTATCCTCCTTCTGGTTGTAGCCAGAGAATTGGGGAGTTGGAGCTTCCCTCAAATTGTAGCCTGAGAAACTATGGAGTTGGAGCCTCCTTCCAGTTGCAACTAAAAAACAAAGGAAGTCGGTGATTCCAATGAATGTAATTCTTCAAGACATATAAGAAAAAACATTTCGTGGTTTTCTCTTGATTTGGGTTTCCACATAAAACACTAGTGTACTGTGTATGTGCGTGATTGTTTATTTCTTACTGCTCACTTTTGGATAATAGTTCAACATTGATATAACATTTGAAGAAAAAGAATTATAATTACGATATTACTGATTCACCCCCCTCTCAGTAATCCAACATCCTCCACATGCTCATCTCTTGTTTGGTGGAGATCATATTCCCCAAACGAATCCTATGGTTGGAGGCCAACCTCCTTTTTCTTTCGGGTCTAATCCTAGTCTCAATGCTCCTGGATGAAGTACTCAACTAGGAGTACATTTTACTTCCCATATTTCACCCTTTCCCCCTCCTCCCACCATGTTGATTCTTACAAATGCATTTGTTATGACAAATCCCTCTCTGTCCTCCAGAATTCCACCCAAAGCAAGTCAGTTTCACACTATGGGAAACCCCCATCCCAAAGCTCCTCCTACTGGGGGCAGTGTTTATAACCCTCATTATACTGCTTCCACATGTATGGTGCACATAAAACCTCTTATGAATCAGTTTAGAGGAGGATATTAACCTACCAGACAGGGCCATGGTATATACCTAAACCCTGGATGGCCTGCAATCTCAACACCAATATTTCCTGGGAGCATGGGCTCAAATGCCGCAAACTCATGTCCCTTTTCTGGCCACGCTTAATCCTCCATATTTATTGAAATTACTGAATGAACCGGTGCATCACGACCCTTCATGGACCCCCGCCCCCACTAATCTTCCTTCGAACATTCCAAAATTCGAAGGAAAGACTGACGAGGATCAAGGTGATCATGTTACTACTTTTCATCTTTGGTGCTCATTCAATTCCCTTAATGATGATTCTATTTGTTTGAGACTATTTCAATGCACCCTCACGGGGGTTTCCATGAAATGGTATATTGAGCTACCAGGGGGAACATACAGAAACTTTAATCAAATGATTTTGGTCTTTCTCAACCACTTCCAGTTTCTCGTTCGTTATGATTTCGACATAGAAATTTTGTTGTCCTTTCGCCAAGATAGGGCCATGCATATCTCATACCATATCCAAGAGTGGCGTATATGGAAGAGGTTGATTAAAGCCTACATTCCTCCATGTTGGAGTGGTTTCTTAAGTCCCTATTTCCTTATATTTTGAAGGATGTTTCTACATTCGGAGTAACATATGAGGAGGAAGTTATTTTCAATGCCCAACAACTGGACCTCATATATGCTTAGTTTGGAATGTTGTATGAAATTATTCCTGACGCGTCGCAGTCAAATTATGACCCTAGACAAAATACTGGGTCTCATGTCGATGGCATCATAGGCTCCACAAATGCTAAGTCTACAAACTTGGTGATAAACCAATTGAAGGATTTGTCTATAAGCCAACCTGTAGCAGGACAAGCTTCAGTTTCGTCCTCCACTCCCACTCAGTTGGTGGAAATCTATTCTATAAAGTCGTAGGCCAACCCAAATGGTAACCATTAGCCATGAGGGAATAGAAAGAAAGGAAGAGGTAATAATTGTAAGGGCGGGAAAAATAATAACAAAGCCAATGACGACACTAACAATGATAGTTCGAATAATAATGTTGGTGAGGGAAAGAAAGAAAAATGGAAGGTGAATTTTCCTTGTAAACTTTGTAAATATGATCACCTTACCCACATATGCCCCAAAATTGACGAAGCCTCGAAGCTCTTATCACAACCTCCCATTGTGCCGACCAATCTGTTTCCACATAATCAACACATGGCTTTGAGGTCCTCCAACACTGAAAATGCATCAACCAGGAGTCAAAACCCCTCAACACATAAAGGTGGCCATATATGTGTTAAGATGGTCAAGTCTCATATTGATATAGACACTCGATCTCATGATTATGGTTCTTCACTAACTGTTACAGGTCCAGAGTCTCCCCCCTCCTCCAAAAACACCCTTGCAGATCGAAAATTTAGAACCTCTGCCTCATATTCTGAAAGGAGTACTAAAATGCTTTGTCCACAATCCTAATGCCAAAGTTTCACAAAACTATTTGATTGACGAATATCTGGGTCAAACCCCTTGTGTGATATCATCTTTGGAGGTGCTCCAAATATGTCCTTCACAGAGGAACACCTTGTTATCTTCTTTAGGAGCTATAGACTCATGTGGATTGAAGGTTATTAAATTTGACGTCATGGATGTTAAGCCTCACTTACCTTACCACGTGGCCTTTCAAATCCATGTGGAGTACATGAAAATTACCATCAAATGCACTGTAATTGATGAAGGTGTTGCAACGTGCGTGATGTCCCTAACCTGTTGGAAATCCATTGGATCTCTGACTCTATCCCAATCTATGACTATGTTGACCACATTTGATGGGCATTCATTTCGACCCCACGGAATTCTTCCCGCTTTTCCGATCCAGTTAGCTGGAAAGATAGTGGAGGTTGATGTCGAGGTGGAGGATGTGCCCCTTGACTATAATTTACTACTAGGGAATAATTTGACTTATGCCATGAACGTGGTCGTGTCATCTATTTTCTGCACTTTATGTTTTCCTCGTGAAGGGAAAATAATGACGAATGATCAATTGTCCTATGCGCATGCTAGTTCTAATGAATCAGCTAGAACTTCGGTCCCAGTGATCAACAGTTCTCGGTAGGAAACTGAGGATGTTGGTGTCAGAATGTATTCCTCTCTCATGGGTAGCTTTAATTTCATGGCACCAATCCATCACATTCATTCCAATTCCAATCATTCTTCATCGTCAATGAGGTATGTTCCTTTCTTGTTGGTTGTGGAGCCTTATTATCTTCCTGATTCATAGGTCTTTTACTTTCAACCGTGTTTATAACCCATGAAGTATTTACACCCCAGAAGTATGTACACTCTTCCACGCGGGGGAGTGTAGAGGGGGGGTACCCCCTCTGTGGGGTATGGGGGTTCTGGGGGCAAGTGGGCCCCCAGTGGGGGTTCCGGGGCAGCATCCCCTAAAGGAAAAATTACCTTGTAAATGTATATTGTAATTTCATTGTAAATCTGGAACGTTCATTATAAGGTCACATAACTAACGGTAGAGATTATGTTAAGGTTTTTTGCCCTAGAAGGCAACCCTCTTTTATGAGAGAAATGTATTGTAGCTATGGTTGATGGTGAATATTGTATTCTGAGATAGGATATTGTGAGACAAAGAAGAGGAAGTTACAGCGGGTTTGTTGTAGGTTGTATCCCTTCATATGCTAGATAATAATAAAGGAAGGACCTGGAAATTTCTCTGGTGGACGTAGCCCACACTGGGTGAACCATGTAAATCTGTGTCTCTATTGTATTGTGTATCTTCTGTGTTTTGTTTCCGCATTTGTTTTATTTTATTACTCCACGGTCCTGTTTTTCTAACATTTCTGTATTTCGTATTTCAATGACACTTGGACCCTACCATCCTCAACTATGTCGTGTGAAGGTAAGTCACACATTGGGATGGAAATGCCACTGTCAGTGGAAAAAGTTGAGTATCAAGCTATTCTTAACTCTACTATTGACCCAGATCCTTTCTTCTCACAGACGGACGAGGAGGATCCCATTTTAGAGCCTGTATGGGCCACCCAATCATCTTGTTCGCATGATTGCCTCGACGATACTTTACCTTTGGATGAAGCCATATTAGAGGCCATGTATAGGCCTTGGGATGATATGCATCATCGCTCCTATTTCCTCCCAGATCTTGTTAGGATCGAACAAGATGACTTTAGATCTACCTTGAGTGAGATGGTCTGTCACATTGTGGTTCCACTAGATACGCATGGTATTTATATCGAAGGAAACATGGTGAATATTTCTCCTACTGTCATGATCGACATCTCTTGAATTCTTGGAAAAATTGAAAACGTATATATCAGTGCAGTTTGTTCGCCTGGAGAATTTCATATCTACACCAATATCTTCAAAGAATTTTGTGACATATTTTCTTGGTCATACGAAGAGACTCCAAGGATCGACCCTAGCATTGTCGAACATGAGATCAAGACTTATCTGGCATCTAGACCTATTTAACAACATCTTAGAGTTGGTAATCCTAGGAAGGCCCATGCTATTAAGTCATAGGTAGAGAAGATACTTAATGCTGGCTTCATTTACCTGGTCCCCTTAACTGAATGGGTGTCCAACCCCATTCCCATGAATAATAAATAAGGAACCATCCACGTATGTATGGATTTTTGAGATCTGAACAAGGCTTGTCCTAAAGACAACTTCCTGACTCCTTTCATTGACCATATTCTTGATGAGTGCGTGGGGAGCAATTTTTTTTCTTTTATGGATGGATTTTCAGGGTATAATCAAATTCAAATCAAACCAAAGGATCAGCATAAGACGATGTTTAATTGTCCTTGGGGTACTTTTGCATACTGAAAAATTCCTTTCAGCCTTAAAAACATCGGAGCAACCTTCCAACGCACCATGACCTTTTATTTTCATAATCTCAAACATATTGTCGAAGCTTACCTCGATGATCTCACTCCTCACTCTTGCAAGAGAGTAGATCACCCCACTCAACTTCTATTAGTATTTGACATATGTCGTTACTACCACATCTGTTTGAACCCTCACAAGTTCATATTCTATGTTAGGTATGTCTGTCTCTTAGGATTATTAGTCTCTGAGCATGGGATCATGGTGTATCCTATGGAGGTTGATGCAATACTTTGATTGCCTCCCCCACGCAAAATTCGACAACTTCAAGGTTTACAGGGGAAGGCTAACTTTTTGCGTCAGTTCAGAGTGAACTATGCCATTTTAACTAAGGGTTTCATGCATCTTTTGAAGAAGGATACTCTGTTTATATAGGATGAGCGAGCCTAGTAATCCTTCAATGCTCTTAAGAAAGCCTTGGTATCGACGCCTCTGCTAAAACCTTCAAACTATAGTAGAGACTATTTGCTTTATATCCTTGCGTCTGAAGGGACGGTTGGTATGGTTTTGGTTCAAGAGGACAATGAACTCCATGAGCACAATGTCTACTATCTCAGTCGAAACTTATTCGGCCCTGAACTTAAATACTCTCACATAGAAAAACTAGCATTGGTCATTGTACATGCAGTTCAAAGATTACGATATTATATATTATTTTGAAAAACTACCATAGTTGAAAATATTAACTCATTTCAATACATCCTTACCAGGTGTATCATAGGGTGGGAATAAAATAAGTGGATTTCTATTTTGAAAGATGTTGATCTCGATTTTTCTTCGGCAAAGTCTAAGAAATTGCTAGTTTTTGTCAAGTTGATATGAGACTTCCCTCAACTAGATGAGAAATTTTTTCATGACGATTCGTTCGTCATGAAAAAATATATTCCTTATCTTGTCTTCAGACCCCTGGTATGGAGACATTCTAATTTATCTTCAAACCTTGAAGCTATCCCAACATCTGTCAAGAGGAAATCAACGACGTATACATCATCAGGATAAACACTACCTTATCATCGACGACACTTTATATCATCAAAGAGTAGATAATATTTTACATTGTTAATTGACCCATGAGGAAGTTGAGCCAGTTCTCAATGACTATCACATTGGGGCTTGTGGTGGTCATCTATTTGGGCTTGAGATAGCCAAAAAAATATTGCGAGCCAGTTATTTTTCATCGTCAAATTTTAAAGATTGTGTTGAAGCGATCAAGAAGTGTCACCCTTACCAGGTGTTTGCTTGGAAAATGCGCTCACACCCATCCCCTCTTCACCCAATAATCATCGTAGGTCCCTTCACCAAGTGGGGGGTATATTTTATGGACTGTAACCCAGCTTTCGTTGGGGGGCATCAACATATCATTGTAGTCGTGGATTACTTCACTAAATGGGTATAGGCCATGCCTACCATTAAATTCGATGGTAAGGTTGCAACATTCTTTGTATTCAACCAAATTATAGCCCAGTTTGGAATCCAAAAAGAGATTGTCACTGATCATGGTAGACACTTTTAGAATGAAATGATGAAAGAATTATAATCAAAATTGGGGTTTAAGCACAATCATTCTTCCCCTTATTATCCCTGGGAAAATGGACAAGTAGACACAGTAAGTAAATCTCTCAAGACAATCTTGCAAAAAACTATCAGCCAGAGTAAATATGGCTAGAATTTGATGCTTTACCATGCACTTTGGGCATATCGAACCTCGGTAAATACTTCTACCAGTTTTTCTCCTTTTCATTCAGTACATGGTGTGGATTCGATCCTTCCGATTGAATGCAAAATCCCTTCCCTCAAACTGTAAATTGAGCTCCTACCTTACACATCCAATCTTGAAGAATGCCTTGTGCACCTAGAATGTCTCGATGAGCAGTTTCAAGATGCCTCTATTGCTATTGAAGTGAATAAATGACGTGTTAAAGTTCAGTATGATAGGTCTGTCTATCCTTGTAGTATGCTGAGGGTGACTTGGTTCTCTTGTATGACCAAGCCAAAGAACCACTGGGGGCAAGCAAGTTCAACTCCATGTGGCACGGTCCTTATATTGTGCAATGTGTTCTAGAGAAAGGATTCTATGGATTGGAATATTATGAAGGGAATATGTTGGATGAGCCTAGAAATGGGATCTACCTTAAAAGGTATTACGCTTGAGTCGTCAATATTGAGCGTGACCTTATGTATACTAGTGTATCTTAGTGTATATATATCTTTTCATTTGTGTCATTGGATTTCTTATCAAGTTTTCCCTTGGTTGGCATATGTCAATGGAGTCTTCAGTTTACCTAGGATTCACAGACAGTGCCAGTTTTAATACACGGAACATGGCTTCCGCCACTTCAGTCATTTACTCACCCGAAGGCCAATTAGTGTCTTCAGGTGGCGTTCCTATGAAGCCATCAATGAATAATGTGGTTGAGTATAGCATCGCTATAGAACTAATACATGACGCCATTTCACATGGTGTTCAATATTTACAGGTTTTCCTGGACTCCCACTTATTTGTATGTCAGTTAAACAACAGTTACCATGTGTGAGACCCTACTCTACTCCGATGATTCCTACAGGTATGAATTTTGGAACGATATTTTGTTTTTCTTACTTATAATCACATACTTATAAGTTATATCATGTATCCAATGCATATGCTAATTATGTTTTAGATTGGAATTTGTCACATAACTAAGTAAAGAAAACACATTCATGCATGTACACATTGTAACATTGTTATAGCAATATTTTTTTCACCCTATGCAAAATTTCTCAGAAGGCCTTTTTCCATTTCCCTATGCAGATTTGAAGTCCCTTTTTGCAAATCCCAGAGCTAAAAAAAAACATTTTTCCACATATACACACCCGAACTATTATAGAGCATGTGTATACATGGGTTGCACCATTGCAACCCACGTACATCGGGTTTTGTCCCCAAAATTAAAAAATAGTGTCAGGTTTCCATGTCACGTCACGAGATCCATGATCCTTGACCTTCCATATATTGGAAACATTCCAACTCAACCCTTCAATTCCATTTGAAGGATATAAACGGGCCATATCCGAGCTATGGAAAAGAGGATAAGAATTCAACATTGAGAGCAAAGTTACTCTGGAGGAATTATTCACTTCATATTGAGTCTGCATCCCTTTGTCCTTTTAAGTCTGAACACATTGTTCAGCCCCCAAGCTCTTCCCTACTTGATTGAGAACCTCATTGTCTCTCTTATATGAGATTTCCTTTGGTGGAGGCCCAGCTGGAAGGGACTTAGTTTTTTGGTTCTGAACCGTTCCGATGTGGAAGTTTGTAATTCATTCACTTCTGTTGATTACATTTTAATAGAAATACTATTTTCTCGTCCAATTAATGTCTTGAAAATATTTGAATTGTTATTCCATGGGAATATTTTTTATGAATGTTGATGGATTATGCTATTGAATGTGATAACTTTATATATTATCACCATCTTCTTTCATTTCTTGGTTGTTGAGGACAAGTTGCAAGTGTATTTATTTGAGTCAAGTGCTCAATGGTGGAATTCATCGAACGTCTAGACGAGGTAGGCTCTTTATCTTGCCTTGTTAGCATATTTTCTTATATAGCATACTTGAGATTAGAGTTGATTTCTACAGTCATCTCTGTCTTTTGTGGTTTACCCCATGCCATAGAGAGATTTTTCTTGTAACAAAATTAGCGACCATACTGGGGAAAAAATATTCTTTGCAGGGTTTGGAGTGTTTTTCTCCTTTGATTTCTCTCTTTTATATTGAGTTTCTTGTTGTCTGATTGCTTGAATGCCTCTGTTCATTGTGAGTCTGAGTTTCTTAGCCTTCTCCTTGACCTGGAAGTGTTTTAATACATATATGCGGGTTTTTACCTGACAATCACGTACATACGCGTGTTGTCCTTCTGCAAGAAGCATATATATGTGGTTTTCTCCTGAACAGTCGCGTACATCATCCTTTTTTTCTTGGTTATTGAGATTGATGTTTGTTGGGTAATTTTTTATGGTTGTTTCATTTTCTTGCGTCTCTTTTATGACTGTTAAGTACCTCTAGAATGATAGAAAACCTTTCTTTGGTTGAATTTTCAAGCAGTGCCTTTCTCATCATCCTTTTTAAATTGTCCTTACATCTTGGGCTGGGTGTTTGCTTCTTGATATCCTACTTGGTTTGTCTCTATTTACATACAATAGAATATTTATATCAAGCTGTTGTTCAATCCTTGCATTTTTATTATTTTATATTGAAAATACAAAAATATTAATCATTTTTCATTATTGGCATTTGATCTTTTGGGTTCTTATCATTGATCTTAGGACATGTATAGAAAGATTGCTTTTTATTTTGAATTGCATATTTAAATTGAAAATTGCATATTGAAAAGCTTATCATTTATTCGGAATTGAAGTTACAACTTTGCATGTTATTCATATTCATTTATTTTACTTGTTGAGTCATAACATCATCAGTTTCATTGTTGCACCTTTTTTAGTAAAAGGCCACTAAAAGCAACGCTAATAATTTAAAATTGATTAGAAACGATTTTATTTTCTAGGGTGAAAAAACTATCTTAAGATTTAGAGCCTTGGAATATGATTTTGTGAGTAAACTTCTCCAAGGCTATTAAATCAACATATGTGTCTGACTAAGGGAGTGGTGAAATCCATTGTATAATTGGTGATGTCAAGAGGCTCCACATACACTGGAGTTAAGCATGAGGTCACGTGAGTTTGGTTGAGGGGATATCCCCCAATATCTTCTTAGTGTCAGATATATTTCTGGGGATCTATTCATATATGGGGATCTTGCTAGTACCTTTACCTCTTTGAGAGGCGGTGTTTTCGACATTTTAGGCTTTGTTACACTATCCATATAGTAGACCTGAATTACGAATGTTCACCTGCACATTGGTTATATCATGGTTTCTTATTTGCTTAACATAGGTACCACATAGGTTACTTGCAAGGGTTATTCTGCAGGTACCCTGGGTCAGATAAGGGTCGGAGAGCACACATCCTTTATGGAGGATTACCTCTCTAGGGGGATCTGACTGACTAGTTTTTAAGTCCATGAGGGCCCTTATAACTAATTTTTATACCTCCGATATTTTACAGGGAGTCTCAAGCCCCTCTTGGGCGAGGCATACCTACTTTAGGGAGGGAGGCCCCTTTCAACCACTTTATCTTTTTTTTGTGCATATTGGCCTTTTGTTTATTTTGGTGTGCTCTTTAATTATTAGTTGACCTTAGGATTGTGTATTGCACCGTGAGTTTTCATTATCATGGATAGTGGAGTCCCTTTGCTCCCTCATTTAGCGCTACCCAACCCATGGTATTTTCTCATTCCATGAGAATGAATCCTTTTGTATTTCTGAGTGGTATGTCGAATCATGATACTCAACCAATACCTTGGGTCTCTAATAATTTTTCTCATGGTAGGCCAGACATGTCTTCACACTTTCCATCCTCTGTCTCGTCTTCTTATGTGAATCCTCATTTTGGGTCTGGGGCCATGATGCATCTTTATTCTCCCTTTTCGTTTGATGGGAATCATATCCCTCAACCAACTCTTATGGTAGGAGGTTGGAATCTTCCTTCCTATGGATCCAATACTAGATTCACTTTTCCATGAGAAAGTGCTCAAATGGGCGGTCATTCTACTTATTACACTCCATCCATCTATCCTTCTTCCGCTATGTCAGTTCCTACGAACTCTTTTCCCATGGTGGGCCTCCATCTGTCCGCTGGTGTTTCATCTAGGGGGGAGTCAGTTTTATAGTATGGGAAACCCCGTTCATGAATTTTCTTCATTTGGGGGAAACATTTATCCTCATCTAAGTAACCCTTGTCATGTCTCTTTCTCTTCGCAAGATAATTCCTTGGTGATGATGCCCTTACAACCATTTATGAATCAGTTTGGAGGAGGAAACTTTCCTATAGAATAGGGCCATGGTGTATACCAGAACCCTTCCTGGCCCGCAATTTCTCAAAACCAGTCTTTTCCAAAACCTTGGTCTCAAATGTCGCAACCAACCATCGCTAATCCATTCACTACAAGTCATACTGGAATTATATCACCAACCTCTTCTAGTCATGTTGGAGATTGGTCAACAACCTCTGTAAGTCATGATGAAGACCAGCAACCAACTGCTACAAGTCATGCTTGGGGCACAAATCTAGTCACTTCTAGGCACACTGCACATACATCACCAACCCCTGCTATTCATGTTGTGGATTCATCACCAATATCTGTTATTCATGTTGGGGATTCATCATAAACATCTACTAGTCATGTTGAAAGTTCATCACCAACCTCTACTAGTCATGTTGGAGATTTTCTACTCGCCTCTACAAGTCATGTTGGGAGCATGTCACCAGCCATTGCAACTCATGATGTAGGAATTCATATGACTGAGAATCCTAGATGTGTAAGATGTAATCCCAAGTTCCTTTGTAGGATTTGCAAAGGAGATCACCTTACTCATTTGTGCCCTGCTACTGTTGTGGTACAAGAAGCGTGGTCCTTGCCTAGGGTCCCTTTGGGTTCTGAGTCGTATTTGGTTTTCCAACCTTCTTTGGTTGATACAATGATCATGCTAATGCAATATTTGGCTGACACCACTCTTCTTTTTGGAGGTGATGTGTTTCTTTACCTTGTTGTCTCGCATCTTGTTCAACCAGCGATCGTGTCTATGCAATCTTCAACCGACACCACTCCTAATTTTGGGGGTGATGCATCTCTTGACCTTGTTGTCTCGCATCCTATTCAACCAATGGTTGAAGAATTTATTGTGCCGATGCAATCTTCAGTCGATCCCACTCTTCTCTTGGAGAGTGACAAGCCTAAGGAAGTGACATTGTCGATGCAATCTTTGGTCAATCCCACTCTTCTTTTGGAGGGTGATACGTCCTTCGACCATTTCCTTAGAATTTCTAGTCTTGTACCTTCTAAACAAGGGAGCATTATAATATCTCCGAGCATGCTCCCTCCAAGTCCTAGGGTGGTTTCCTTTGATTGGAATGATCTTGTAGAGCTTCGACTTCCTTCTTCTACACCCTTCCAAATAAGGGGAATTATTCGATATATTGTAGATAAGGTAACCTATGAAAGTATTTTATCCTCCTTGACTTGGAAATATTTGGGTTTTCCCAAGCTTGTGTCAACTATTTTTGATCTTTTTACTTTTGACAAAAGTCCTGCATGGGAGCCTTGGACTCCCCCATGACATGTCGCTTAGAAAAATCACAACAAGTTTGGTTTAAGCTCTTTTTTGACTCTCTCAAAAAGAGAAAATATTGATGAGTGAACTTGTCTCTTTCACACTCGTAAATTGGATTTGAAAGAAAGTCTATTTGGTGTAATTTTACCCTTTTTTCAAACCAGGTAGACTAAGATTACGAAAAATGATATTTTTTGGCATTAAGTTGTAATTGCATCTCATTCTATTGCTTGTAGTATTGAGCCTATTGTTGGTTCTTTCTTTCACATTATAAGCCTATCACCTCAGCAGTTTGCATCATCAGCCAAGCATAGACTTGTTTATATCCTTTGCAATTTGACACCCTACACCCAAGAGGAAACATTCCCCCGAGTGTCCATCTCTCACATGCACCTCCTTGGATTGAGAATAGGTATGTTCCACTGTTGGAACTATTTGCTTACTTGTGACACTTGTTTCCTCCTCTGTATCATAGCATTCATTTGACTATGAAAAAAAAAAAAGACGGACGAGAAAGGAATAGCATCTTATATTGGTAGCAGTCATGTCGCCTTTGAACAGAGCACAAAACTTTTGAGTCCACGTGTTATCAAAATTTTAGGTTTATCATGACCTTAGGAAGCTGAGCTCATTACTTAAATTTTACTCCCCTGAATGGTTACTCTTCCAGTCCCTATGGAGAGTTTGATTGGTGCCTCCTACATCACAAAGTTTCATCATTAATTCTATGTTTTCAGAGTCTTCCATATGTCTCATTCTCTTGTTCAAAGGATGTCTATCATCCTATGTCGTCCATTCCTCATAACTCTTGACTTTGCATGTCAACCATACCCTCAGTATGTCTCATAATTACATGAATTCGCAGTCCTATCATGCACCTTAGTCCTACTTTCATCATTTGTAGGTAACCTTGAACCCAGTAGTCGACATTTCATCATTGGTCAATGACTGGGGGGTTTCCCTTGTGTTTGACGGAAATCAATCTATTCACACATTGGGATTCATACAGTGTCTTGGATGCCATTATCCTTATTGGTGGTTTCCTCACCTTTGTCAATAGTTTTCCTTATTGGATGCAATTCAAAGGGTCTCTTTTCATGTACCACTTGCATCTGGCACACGCTAAAGATGCACAGATGCATTTGTTCATGCACATGTTCTTCGTCTGATTTCCTCCAAATCATCAAGCTCCTGCTTTGTACCTTGTTCTGAATAATGAGAGATGCCTCAATGTTCTCCTTTCAGCTAGTCTCCTTCCATTGACTTCATCCCATCAATTCTGGAAATGAGACCTAGATTCCTATGAGTACCTAGAGGTTTGCAGTCATTAGTGGTAGTTTCTCCTGCAATCGACAGTTGGTAATACATAAATGTATCTTGATAGATGGATTCTTCGAGTGTTCGTCCTTGACACCTTTATTCACACTTGTAAGAATGTACTCGGTGCCTTGATACACACTTTCATTATTGTAGGTTGTCTCGTATTTTTTAACGGTATACCTTAATGATCGATAATCAAATCAAGTCTCATTGTGTTCGACCTCAACTCCTTTATTCACATGATGGAGATTTTCACCTTTGGAGGATCATGTAGAATACTTGAAAACATCAGTTCATAGTTGCAGCTTTCCTGAGTTCTTGCTATCTTTCATTAGACCAGTACCTATGTAACTTTAGTGATCATGGGAGATCAGATTGTACTCCATTGTATACAGATATCTTCAGATTGATTTTGAGTCTGGTTTTACTGGGCCTTGTTCATGAATATGACATCCTTTGGCATATAGCCACCTTTGTATTGCCTATTCATGGCCATGAACATTTTTTTGGTATATTTCCACATGGATCAGCAGTTTAATTCAAATTGGCAGCCATGTGTGCAAAGTCAGTACAGATTGTAATATTCTCATGAGAAACTAGTTCTTTCAGATGGGTCTCCATTACTCCACTTCTGGGTATTATAATGTATTTCGGCCATCACAGATACTCCTCTGACCTCACACATTAGGAGGCATCTGTTATAGCAAGATTTTCCTCATCCTATGCAAATTTGCTCAGAAGGCCTTTTTTCATTTCCCTATGCAGACTTGAAGTCCCTTTTTGCAAATCCCATAGATAAAAACAATATGTTTCCACATATACGCGCCCTAACTATTATGCAGCATGTGTATACATAGGTTGCACCATTACATCCCGTGTACATCGAGTTTTGTGCCCAAAATTAAAAAATAGTGTCGGGTTTCCATGTCATGTCACGAGATCCATGATCCTTGACCTTCCATATACTAGAAACGTTCTAAATTGACCCTTCAATTCCATTTGAAGGCTATAAAGGGGCCATATCCGAGCTATGGAAAAGAGGAGAAGAATTCAACTTTGAGAGAAAAGTTACTCTGGAGGAATTATTCACTTCATATTGAGTCTACATCCCTTTGTCCTTTTAATATGAACACATTGTCCAACCCCCAATATCTTCCCTACTTTATTGAGAACCTCATTGTCTCTCTTATATGAGATTGTATTTGGTGGAGGATTGAAGTGGTGGAGGCCCAGTTGGAAGGGACTTAGTTTCTCGGCTCTGAACCGTGTCGACACGGAAGTTTGCAATTCATTCACTTATGTTGATTATATTTTAAAAGAAATACCATTTTCTCATCCAATTAATGTCTTGCAAATATTTGAATTGTTACTCTATGGGCATATTTGTTATGAATGTTGATGGATTATGCTATTTAATGTGCTAACTTTATATATTATCACCATATGCTTGTCTTTCTTGGTTGTTGAGGACAAGTTGCAAGTGTATTGCTTTGAGTCAAGTGCTCATCAGTGGACTTCATCGAACGTCGGGACGAGGTAGGATCTTTATCTTGGCTTTTTATCATATTTGATTATATAGCATACTTGAGATTAGAGTTTATTTATGTAGTCATTTACGTTTGTTGTGGTTTACCCCATGCCATAGACAAATTTTCCTCGTAACAGTTTTTCCACGAAAATCCATCTATATAGCAACCCAATATCATGGAAAATATAACATTCTCATGGAAACAAAAACTTTTCATTTTTGTTTTTCCGTGAACATCCATCTATATAGTGACAAAACATCATGGCAAACATACCATTCTTGTGGCAACAGAAAATTTTCATTTGTGTTTTGCCACGAACATTCGTCTATATAGAGACGAAAAATCGTGGCAACTATACCATTCTCGTGGCAACAAAAACTTTTCATTTGTGTTTTACCATGAAAATCCGTCTACATAGCGACGATAAATCATGGAAAATATAGCATTTTTCGTCGCTATATAAACGAATGTTTGTAAAAAAAAAATGATGCAGCAAATTCTTATCAAATGAATGACATGTGGCATCCATATTACATGGATATTGCCACGATGATTGCTTGGTCCTCAATATAGTGACGAAAAAATATCCACGAAAAATAAGGCTCACTTTCATGGAAATTTCAATGAAGAGGTGTTGCAATAGAAACGAAAAAGCGTGGAAATTTTGGTTATATTTAGTAGTGACAAATTAGAAAATGGGGCTACAAAAGATCATAGATGGGATTGGCAGGTTCCATCATCAACGCCCATTTTCATATGAATATTTTCCAAAAATTATTGCCGCAATTCATGGATGAAACAATGACAATTGCAATTGCATTGAAAAGATGATTACAATACAAAAATGCCTATCAGATGAGAAGAGTCTGTGTAAACATTGTCATGAAAGGATTAGAAGAATTGTGTTCCAAAACTTTATACAAGGATAGGAACATCATTATAAACGAAGAATAGACTTGTATTCTCGAACAAGATAGTAAAAAATGCATGGAAGAGACAAATGTTTAGTGTGAGAGTGATATGGAAAAAGAATATGATAATGAGGGACTTAGTGAAGCATTGGTGAATGGATTCAAAGACTTGTGATGCATCCATGATTTCCAGGACAAGATCATTGAAGTTGCACCTACTGAAGGATAGTTTCCACTTGGAATATCCATGGACATATGTGCATAAGAGATGAACTTTCCAACACTTTTCTATAGGAATGTGTGTGGCGATGACATTGTAAAAATATTTAGTAACCCAAAAATAGTGAAATAGGAATTGCTACATGCCAGCAACGATTTCGCATATCATACTACAAATTGTTCTTCAAAAAAATGCAAACAATATTTGAAAATTTTATTTCTTGTGTGTTGATATGAATAAGAAAAGGAAAATTACAAGAAAAAAAGTTGTTGGAGAAAGACGTGAAGTACAAACCAAATTTGGAAGAGATACTTTAATCAGATATTGGATACATAGATTTCAAAAATATTCACACTTCTCCTTATTACTTCCAACATATTAAGAAACATGTATTTGAATTGATACGACAATTGGGACCTCCAACATTTTTCGTCACATTCACCAGTGCAAAGAACCGGTGGCATGAATTGGTGTGTGCATTGAGAGATTTGTATAGGAAAAAAAGAAATGAAAAGCACTATGAAACACTGGAAGAAAAGGACATCGACTACATGATAAGAAATGACCCAGTTACTTGTACTCGTTACTTTAGACATAGAATCAATGCTTTAAAGAAATTGATATCTTGTGATGAAAGTTTTTTCGGGAAAGTATCAAACAGTGGCTTTGTTACAAAATTTTGGAATAGAGGAAGTGAGCATGAACATGGGTTGTTGTGGATAGAAGATGCATCAACATATGGAAAGGATAGTGATTCAGAAATTGCAACCTTCTTTAGTGGATACATAACATGTGACACAAATCATATGCATCTTGATCTTCCCAAATTGCATTGGCTTTGCCATACAAGTTGTATGAAACAAACTAATTCACATTTCTGATACAACTTTCCTATGTCACTGATGAGAATGACAATGATTCTTTAACCGATTGGGTTAGCATACAAAGTTGTTGATGAAAAATCAAAGTTATTGTTTTCATCACTAGACCAAAAAACAACTATGAAAATTTAATTACTTTCAAAGACTTCTTGGTGAAAATGGGACTATCAGAGGATGATTACTTGCTCCCAATGTAGTGCGCACTAAAACAATTGACAATATTCTTGAAACAAAAACCTTCACATATTTGGAATAATAGCTTTGCAAAAGACATGCCAAATTTTTGGAATGCAAATACAGATGCAAAATTTGTTCTGAATGCATATGCCACAACATCATATTGCAATTCATATATGACTAAAGTTGACAAATGAATTTAGAAGGATATGCAAAGAACATGAACAAAGTAGAATTGATTTCATGCAAATGATCCCTATGTTTGCAAATACAATGTTGAATCTTCAACAA
Organism: Picea mariana; assembly: GCA_032191745.1. NCBI lineage: Eukaryota > Viridiplantae > Streptophyta > Pinopsida > Pinales > Pinaceae > Picea > Picea mariana. The sequence goes on along the minus strand of JASDQU010589046.1, from coordinate 45,021 downwards.
TTGTTTGCATAACAAGCAGTCTATATTGTCCATGCCCTACCGCTAAACAATAGTTCAAGACTGTGTATCTTTATAAACACATCTCTAATAGAAAAAATCACATTTGTCTTTAAGCCAACTTTTTTATTGAAACAGGAGCCTGACAAATCAGAAGATGTCATGTGCAACTCTATTATTGATTACTATATTAAACACCCACATGCAATTAAGAATATCTTCCTTGTTTAATTTTTTTCCAAGTACAAAAAAGATGGTAGAAAAACATCGAAAAAGAAAAAACCAAATGTGATACGATTTGCCAAATAAAACAAGTACATTGATTATGAATTTTTTTGAAGAGAGAAACTAATGTTTTGTGTTCCCTTTGAAAAAAATGAATCCACATTAAATAATAACTGACCTACATGGGAAGATACCTATTATTTTCTCCAAACTAGAATGGCGTAGTCTAAACATACTACAAAATGACTCTTTTCGGCGATATTTTTTGGGGACCTTTGCTCAAAATCCAGTGAGAAATTGATATATCCATAGATTTGATTTATGTATAATCCGAGTACCCTAGGGGTTTTTCAGCATGTTGAATACATTTCTTCATTCAAAAATGAATTTTAAACAACAAAAAATAGTGATTTTGTGTAGATTTATGTCATCGTATTCTAGTGAAAAAGGTCATTTCATAGAACAGTTAGACAACACCAACTAGAATACAAGCCAATGAAGCTCAGTTTACATACAATGGCAGTCCAACCTGGGGCAATATGGATAAAGTGATTCAACAAGTAGAAAATGATCTATATTTTGATGGTACATTTACCCAAAAAGGAACAAGCACAACTCACTATGAACAGTGTGATTTGCAACCAGACTTGCAATTTGTTGGAGGGAAAAGTAGAAAAAAAAACAATTGATCTTGGATTCCAAGTTGCAGGGCACCCATTTTTTCTTGAAAATAACGAATATTACAAACTTAGGAGAATTTTGAACAGCCAAAAACAATATATCATCAAATACATTTCCCTAAATAAACTAAGGGGCATGCATAAGCCATTATACTTGTTTCTTATTGGTGGAGTAGGAACAAGGAAAACCTTCACAGCAAAAATGGTATTCCAAATGCTTATATGAATACATGATATAAATAAGACAACTAATCCTTTGAAACCAAAGGGATTGATGGCCACATGTACTCGTAAAACAACAATCCATTCTGCATTTATGATGCCTTTCGACAAGTCCCAGTTCATTCCACTTAGCAGAGAAATGTTAGACACATTGTCAAAGATTTATCAGGAAATGCAACTTTTCCTCATTGAAAAAGCTTCTATGGTTGGAAGTCAATTCCTATTTTTTATTGACAGACAGCTAAGAAGCATAAAACATGTACAAACAAGGTACTTTGGAAACACAAATATGGTGTTTTGTGGAGAACTTTATCAAGCAAAACCCATACATGATTCCCTGATATTTGAGCACCCTATGATGAAAATTCAAAGCATAGAATATGAATTTTGGACAAATAGCGTGAAGTGCTATGAATTGTAGGCTACAATGTGGCAAACAAATGAAAATTTTATTTCTATTATGAATAAGATGTGAACAAATATTCAAAAAAGAGACGATCTAGACTACATCAACATGAATTGCATCCAACTTGCTCCAAATCACCCATCATTCCCTTATTTGTTTTATAAAAACAAGGATGTTACATTGCATAAAAGGTCTATGCTATTGCTTATTCCTGGCAAGGAACTTTTGATCAATGCAATTGATGAAGAAGAAGACAATTGTTGTGGTGTGTGATGTCATGAACATACAACAAATTTGCCTTTGCAACTTGTTCTGAAGTTATATGTGTTGGTTTAAATATATGCATGCAACTTTAATTCTCATGATGGTTTAGTGAATGGTGCAGATGGTATAGCCAAAGCATACACCAAAACAGATCAGGTCGATGTTTTATGGATAAATTTCTATGATCTGCATATTAGACATCGGTGAGCGATGAAGTAAGTTTATTTATATAGAGGAGACATTTCGCCTAACTGGATACCCATATTGCGGAGACATTTCGATGATGGTAGTGTACCCAAAAAAGTTTGAGAGAATGGTTGAAAATGTTGATGATATTGAATCATAAGACAATTAGTGTTGTAAATAAAGGATGATGACAATAGAAAGTGTTGATAAAGAGGTTGGTTGAAAGATCAAGTAACATCAAATATGTTGATGGAAACCATGCAAGTATGGAATTAATTATGCTTATATTGAATATGTGTTGAAGGGAATTTAAGTAAGAATTCTTTCAGCCATGTTTTAATATCATGAATAAATATGTTTATGTTGTTTGAATGTGTTTGTGAGAATGATACCTAGGTAAGGTGTGGTAAAGGAAGAAATCGTTATACATATAAGGATTGTCAAATCCATTTTAATGCATTCATATGAGATAAATGGTCATGCTATGTTGTGTTGGTTACAAGGTAATAACCAAGGAAATTTGGGACCTATAATCATGTTGTGAAAGTGAATGCCATGTGAGTTAGCCGTGTGTAAGGCCATAGTGTTGCTGGTTATGGAAAGGTTGTAATGTTGCATAAGTGTCAAATGTTCTCTCTATGTGTATCAATGTCTTGGATTGTAACCTTATTGTCAACATTGAACATCACTAAGAGAGTGGATCCCTGGTGTTTTGTTTGGGATGAAGAGGAAGTTATCCAGATGGTCAGGAAAGTAATGGGGAGGTGGTTAGTTGATGTGTTGAGGCATTGGCTAGACCTTCCAAACCATCATGGTCAAATGCATGACATGAGAATGTGGTGTTATGCATGATGATTGAAGCATGCAAGTTGTGGTTATGCACACATATACGTGATCACATATGTTTGAATTAATTGTGTGAATGTGTGATTTCCCTCTGTTTCATTGTAATTAATATGTTAAAAGATGAAATGATGGAATTATTGGTAATTCATAATCCTAATATCATTTCAAAGGGTTTTTGTGGATGCAGTGAAACAATAATTTGCAAGAGTAGTCATGTTTTGATGAAATAAAATAAATCTCTATCGAGATAATAGAGTTACATAAAGAGATTTCTTGGATATGGTAATGAAATTAACCCATAATGAAGACAAGGACTATTGCCTACACAATTTAAAAGTAAGTATTAGGTTGGACTTCTTACATTATCAGAAATTTGGTAGTTGTAATAAAGAGGTAACTCATAATATTTGTATGTATATGATTATGACATGGGTGGATGGTGGCTCTACCTAGTAAGGGAAAATAATGATTATTGTAAGTTAAAAAGCTCGAGAAGAAGGCCACTATGATGACACTAGAACCATATATTTTCCATAAGTTATTAATTAATTAAAGGCTACTAGTGGGATGCTTGGTAGTAAGGCTCCATAACTTGGTGCTTTTCTTGCATGTGAAATACTTAGCAAGGTGGATCGCCCAAAGGAATGTATAACAAAGAAGGGAATGCATGAGACTAGGAGGGATAGTTGTTGTAAGGAAGAACCAACTTAAATGAATCTTCTATCAGATATTCATGTGGAATTATTGTTGGGATCAAGAAGGGTTTGTTAGAAAGAATAGATAGTTAAACACTTTCCCATGGAAGCCTTGTAAAGAAGAGAAAGACTCACACAAATAAGTATTTGGCTAGAATTGCATACTTATTTTTTACTTATGAATATACATTCTTACATTGTGAAATTGAAATCTCCTATAGATAAGGATAATTGATGCATAAAAATACCTATAATAGTGTTTTCCTTGATGATTGTATAGATGAAGTTGAAAAAAGAATGAATACATGGATTTAGTATTGGAAAGAAGAACACCAAGGATAGTGTTATTCTAAGGCGGGGAGCACTGCAATACCCCCTATGAACATATTGTGTAAGTATATGGTAAGTGAGCTAATATTTGATTATATTGGAATTAAAATGGAATAATATTAGTATATTTACATTAATAAAAGGTGAACTTGGGGCTATATCTCCCTAGGAGCACTATGGGGGTAATGAACTAACAAGAGGGGAAATAGAGGCGAGTCCATAAATATTATTTTATTAATGAAGCTAAGTGTCTAGCTCTAAATCCTCTCTATTATTTTGTCCTATGTGCCTTATGGATCGACACATATTTCCCATGCAAGCCTTGTGGATAGGTATTGCTATCTTTGGAAAAACATATGTTGGTGGGGAGAGAATGGCATGATACTACCATAGTTTTGTTAGCCATGAAGTATGTAGAATCCATGACTAAGTATAAGGATAATGACTAAATAACAACAGAGTTTTCCTAGATTTTAGCATTCGAGATTCCCTATCCAACCTATATGGTAGCACTAGAGGGAAGTGTGATAGCATGAGGTATTATTTAACAATGAGGGGAATCTCATTACTTGTGTTATGCATGTTTGAGGGGGAAGAGAAGTTGACGAGTGAAATTGTTATAGTAATATATGGGATGAAAGGTGATTTACCTAGATGTAAGATTTAGAAATTGGGTTGAGTGACGAAAACAAGAGCCATAGCCAGTCAATTTTCCCCTATTGCTTAATTTCCTAGCACAGGGGTGGCACCTACATGAGTTGGTGCCTATGGATGGGAGGAAAAATTCTTCCATGGAGCTATTTCCCCAAGTGCAGCCTAAAATAGATAAATATTCTAGTATTTATTATTAATTCCCTGATGTTTAATGTTGTTCTTATTGTTGTTGTTATATATGAGAGTTAAGTGCTTATTTATTTTCTGAAGATAGAAGGCCGATAGTTAGCATTGGCGCAGGAGTGCATTATGGGATGTCTAATAAATATATTTTTCGAGATGTAAAAGGATATAAATACAACCACCATTTGTAAGGAAAAGGGCTTAAATATGCCTCTATTATGTAAATTAATTTCTAGCTATTTCAATTGTTGTAAATGGCCTTGTGGGTATCTTAGAAGAAACCAGAGTCTTGACTCTTGAAGAATGTAATTTTACTCTGTATGGCAAAGGATTCCTTGACATGTATTCTACTATGACTTCCCATGTACCAACTGTAAATAATGCATGTAAAATTAAAATAGATGTTTATGTGCTAAAATGGTTGAATGTGCACATGGGTATTGAACAAATGTGTTATGGGCAATGTTATTATGATGCAAAATTGTAATTTTCTAGAAATTACATGTATTATTGTTGATTTCATCTTAATTAGATGACTAGTTATGTTATATCCTCTCCCTCACTTTCTTATGGGAGTAGGTTGTATTCTTGTCAATAGCGTTAGGATTTTATCTCCCACTGCTATTCTTCTTTCCTCTAGGTTGATAATGTTTTTAAGAAATCTCCACCTCCTCCATTTGCATGACCTATGCAATATCTTGGATTTCGTATTTCATTTGAAGGGAGTGCAACTAGATTTGGATCTCTTCTCACTCCTTTGACAAAGAAATGTAGTGCACCTTTTCACACTCCTTCAACTTGAGATTTGTGTTATAGATATTTCTTTTCCATAAATATGAGGGAGATCCTTGGACATAAATATTCCACAAAGCTTCTATAACTCCTATAGCTTGAAAATATTATATCTAAAGTGGATTAAACCTGAAAGAAATAGGTCCATAATCTTAATCTCGAAGGAGCGAGAACATGACCGACTTGTGATCTAAAGAGATAGTTGGAAGGATATTACCATTTGCAAGGGATATAAGAAAAAAGAGCTCTAAATGAAGAATTGGTCTAGGAATTCCCTTATATTCCCTATCCCTAACCTCCTATTTTTCCATGTAAGTTTACCAATCTATCAGTAGATCAACAACTATCTCCCTTATGGGATCTCAGATGTAAACTCCCCCACTCTTTGCATTTGGAGACAACACCATATTCAATTCTCTAGTCAATACCCTAAGCTCAATGGAATGGAATTCCAAAAGACCTTTAGAAGGACCAACAAGATTGTTTGTCACAAAAATGTACTCAATCATAGATATTGAACACTTGAATCCTCTTTTCTCATTTCTTTCACATGAATCCTTTAAATATCTAGTATTGTGTAGTATTCGCTTATTAAAACTCTAGGTATAATGGATCCCAAAGGTGTTACACATCAAATTCCACACTTAAGTACCTCACCCTAAGTGTCACAAGTGTCGTAAAAGTGTCGTACGCACCTTGGTAAGCGTTGCAAGTGTCGTCAAGTGTCGTATGCACCTTACTAAGTTTCACATGCATTTTTCTATGTGTTTCTATGTGTTTTAACCCCTTGAAACCATCAAATAACATTTTCCATGATCCCTAAGTCATATTGGAGGAAGAAACTCATCATTTCAAGGCCATAAACACACTTTTTACTTGGAAAATCGTCCATTTTTTGGGCATTTTTTAAGACTAGCGCCCTCCTACCCATATATAAGGAGCATTAGTGCTCCCCCCACCATGTTAAGGAAGCGCTATTTTTGGAAACTAGCGTTATGTCTCTAACTATAGGGGAGCGTTGCTTTTGGTGGGAAATTTGGAGAATTCCCCTCTTTCTAAGGGCCAGCTCTTGGAGATGAGGTTGGTTTGGATCGAACGTTATCCTATGGAACTATCCTAGGATCAGATCCTAACCTAAAGGATTCATATCCTCAAATAATCCCCAAATATACTCATGGTGGTTGAGCCTCCCAAGCCTATAAAATGAGGCCATTCCAAGGGTGAAAGAAAGGAAGCTTTAAGATATCAAACTTATGATCTTGGTAGAATTGTGCAAGGGATGTACAAGGGGAGATTGGAGATGTTGTTGAAACTGCATAAATCATGGTATATAAGTATTCTCTTTGGGTTCTCATTTGAATATACTTGGCCTATTTCCTTCAATATTTCCTTGGCCTATTTTCTTGCATGTGCTTGTCTATTGTTCCTTCAATATTTGTAGATGAATTTGTTTTATATAATATTGTAGTAGGAGTTATTTTTTTCTCTTTCTTCCCTATTGTAGGTATCAAGTTTAACTAAGGAGATTGGAGACCAAGTTCGGATTGGAAGAAACAAGGACAAACTTAGAAACAAGATGCATCGCACCCTTTCTCCCTCTCTCTTTTTCTGATTGGTTAAACTAAATTCAAAGGGATGTTAGTGTCCACCTGTGTTTTTTTGTCTTGGTATTAGGGGTCTGTAATCCAAGGGAGATTTCACCTGTCCACAGAGGAAATTATCCGTAACAAAAATTGGCAACTCCACTGGAGAGAAATTTCAGTTGTTCTTCCTTTGGTTCGTTAGAGACTTTTTCCTATCCTTAGATCCTACTTGTTGATTTGGTTTGAATATTTCATCTTCCTTGTCTTTCCTAGTTGTCTTACAAATCCCTTTACTAAAGTTTTCTGATTTATTGAGATTTTTTAGTCTTTTCCAAAATTTCTTCAGAACTATCCCTCCCCTGCAGTTCAAACTAGGGCACTATTTCTTGACTAGAACTCCCCCAGAGCTTTCTAGGGAGCGTTATAGTCCTCCAGTGCCTTGGTTACCAGAGCGCTAGTTTCCTTTTTCTAGGGAAACTTACAAGTGTTTTGCTTGTTGGGTCTAGTCTTTAGATTTTCCTCTTTAAATCCGAATTTCTTATGTTTTCTTTGGCTCTTATTTGACGATAAACTTGTTGTCCTTCATTCTTTTTAGTCTTTATTGAGTTTTTATTTTCTTTCTTGATTGCAAAATCGACCCTTTCTCTCTCATATTTGGTTTCCCTTTTTTGCAACTCTTTTCGATTATCTGATTGATTAGAGGAAATCACAGGAAATATTTTTTATCATTGGACCATTGATTTTTTTGTCTTTGATTTCTTACTCAATTCTTAAAGACTATAAAGTATGAATTTTTTATCTCTTTTGCATTTTTGAGTTCTTGATTGAATGGGTTATCTCCTACTTGTTATCTTTCAGTTCTCATCATTCTTGAGTGTGCTTTGTTTGATTTCTTTTTGCCTCATAGTTCTTTGTATTAAACTTAGATCTCTTTCATCTGAAAGTCAAGAAGAAATTTTTTTGCATATCTCCTCACATACATAATCAAAGGAAGAAACTTTTGCATTCATTAGGAAATTTGTTTTGGTTCATGTTTTGGAAAAAGAGCTAGTTTTGCATGTGCATTTCGGTTTTCATAAACATTTGCTTGGTAGTTTGGAATTGTATTGATCCCAAAAATTGAAAATTGCATCGTTTCAAGTGTTTTCTTGTATTAAGAAGAATAGAACTCTTCTCCTTCCCATACATAGAATTCATCGAAAGAAAGAACCACATATCACTCTTTTGAATTATTTTGGGTGAGTCTCTCTCACATCATCAGTTTCATCTCCGTGAACCCTTTGAGTCAAAATCCATTTAAAATCAACCAGGTGCTAATAAAATCAACTAGAACATATTTTTTTAGCACACCAGCAATAGCATAGGATTAGGGTCTTTGGACTAGGTGAAGTGAGTAAATTGTCTAAGACTACTAAATATATTGTAGAGAACTAAAGAGCATACAAATCCAACTTTTGTATAAGCACAACCAGGAAACCCCTCTCACATAGGGTATAAATACGAGGTCACATGTTGGAGAGCAGCGGAGATTACCCCTCCAAATCTTAACCAATTGTAGCAGACAAATCATATAATGGGGGTTGTTCTTGAGAAAACACTGATTTCATTTGGTCTCAGTGTTTCGTGAACTTTGAATTCGTTCGAGGTCCTCTGGATTCTATTGGTCCGGTTGTATTCAGTTCTCTTAAAGAGCTTCAAAATTTTATATCCTGCCCATACGTTCGGTCCTGACTATCGATTGTGCCCTCTCGGAGGCTGACTGCTAGTTGGTAACCTTAGTGGCCTTTCCTAGGTGCCTAAAGAGGTCATTGTGGGGAGATTCCCATGGTACCTAGGGAAGACGTCTTATCACACTCTCAGTACCCTTGGAGGGTGATCCCACAAAAGCAAGGGTTGCTTGGACCGAGAAGGGTTGTTATGTGGAGGTCGAGGTAATTGCTTCTCACTTCTTCGTTGGTGGCTTGATATCCCATCTTAGGAATATCCTTAAGCCTATTGTTGCTTGGTTGATTACTTTTAGTTTTCATAGGACTATGTCTCTTTGAATTTTGTAGTCAGTGTTAGGATCGAATATTTCACAATATGGAACCTGACACTCAGGAACCTCAACATAATATTTCTTACAAAGCTATGATCGCAGATCACACTTCTGAAACCGGGAGTGTCGCTCCTGGGAGTGGCCATCACATTGAAGAAATGGTACCAACCTTTGTGGAAAGATTTGCATCTTTTGTGAATCCTATGTTTACTGGTCCACTTGGCCAACCACTCTTTGATCCACCATCCACGAGATACGTTGATTCTTATTCTTCTTATCAATTACCGCCTGGTTCCACCACTACAGCATATTTTGGCGCAAACCTGCCATCATTTGGTTTTCCTGAAGGACTTTGGTATTCATTTTTTTCAATAACTCTTGTAGTTGATATTGTTGGTGCTTCATCTTTAGCAGAAATATTATTGACTCAAGTAACCCTGAATCGACCACTTGTGCATTCATCTCCTCTCACACATGAGTCAGGTAATATTCCTGCTTCATTTTTCCCAAACATGCACACGCCAAGTGCTTTACTTGGTCATCCCATCAGTCAGATGGTCAGTAGTCAAGTCATTCACACAACCATAGTCACACAAGATACTTAGCCTCCATATCATACATCGCATATTACCACACCCTTGAATGGAATAATTTCTAAAGTGTTTTGACCATCAGTTTCTCTTCCTACCTCACACTTTAGGGGGCATCTATTACACATTAAATTCCACACTTAAGTACCTCACCCTATGTGTCGTAAAAGTGTCATATTCACCTTGGTAAGAGTCACAAGTGTCATCAAGTGATGTATGCACCTTACTAAGTGTTGCATGCACTTTTCTATGTTTTAACCCCTTGAAACCATCAAAGAACATTTACCCTGATCCCTAAGTCATATTGGAGGAAGAAAACCATCATTTCAAGGCCAGAAACACACTTTTTACTTGGAAAATCAAATATTTTTGGGGCATTTTTGAAGACTATCTCCCCCCTACCCATATATAGGGATCGATAGTGCTACCCGCACCATGTTAATGGAGCACTAATTTTGTAAAACAATGCTCTGTCTCTAACTATAAGGCAGCGTTGGTTTTGGTTACAGGAAAATTTGGAGAATCCTACCTCTTTCTAAGGGCCAACTCTTGGAGATGAGGTTGGTTTGGATCAAATGTTATCCTATGGCACTATCCTAGGATGATATTCTAACCTAAAGGAGTCATATCCTCAACTAATCCCCAAATATACTCATGGTGGTTGAGCCTCCCAAGCCTATAAAAGGAGGCCATTCCAAGGGTGAAATAAAGGAAGCTTTCAAATATAAAACTTATGATCTTGGTAGAATCGTGCAAGGGTTTGAAAAGGGGGGCTTGCGGAGGTTGTTGCAACTGCATCAATCATGGTCTATAAGTATTCTATTTGGGTTCATTTGAATATACTTGGCCTATTTCCTTCAAGCTTGTGTATTCTTGCATGTGCTTGTATATTGTTCCTTCGATCTTTGTAGATGAATTTGTTTGATATAATCTTGTAGAGTAGGAGTTCTTTGTTTCTCTTTGTTGCCTATTGTAGGTATCAAGTTATACTAAGGATTTTGGAGATCAAGCTTGGATTGGAAGCAGTGAGGACAAACTTCAAAATAAGGTGCATCGCACCCTTTCTCCCTCTCTCTTTTTCTGATTGGTTAAACTAAATTCAAAGGGATGTTGTTTTCCACCTGTGTTTTTCTTTCTTGGTATTAGGGGTATGTAATCCAAGGAGGTTTCACCTGTTCATAGGGAAAATTATCCGTAAAATATATTAGCACACCCTACATTAGAGGTCAATCTTCAATGGGAGGCCAACCTTTAGCTGGGGAGAAACCTTCAACTGCGGGGAAAATTTTTACTGTTGGGAAACCTACATGCTTGCAACATCAAAAAGCCTGGGAATGAGTTGCTCCTACAAGTCCTTCTATCCCTACTACCATTGGCCTGTACTTTGGACATCCATATCCAAGATTTGTGAATCCTTTGTGGGCTCAACCCAATCTGACAGGAAATCCTTTGCAAGGAACTTTTCCCTATCAATCCATAAACCCAACGATTCTGATGCAACGGTCCCTTCCACCACCATACTTGGTGGGAACATCAGGTCAATATCAGTATGTAGGAGTTCCATCTTCTCCATCACTGTACGTGGGTGAACAACTAGGACAACCACCTTACATGGGTGGACAACCACCTTACATGGGTGGACAACCCCAGAAACCACCTTATATGGGAGAACCATATAGTTTTTTCATATTGCCACAACCTAGATACGGTCCTACTGGTGTTCCCACGCAATATGGTTATCACTAGTATAAAATCCTAACTGACATCTATTGTTCTTGACTATGTTAGATTTTCCAGATATGTCATATTTAACAAATGATTCCATCTTTCATGCCCCATTTTGGCCCACCATCCCTGCCAAATTATCGTCCGACATTCCAAAATTTGATGAAAAACTTGGGGAAGATCCTAAAAATCATGTTATGAATTTCCATTTATGGTGTTCTTCCAACTCTTTTATGGACAATTCCATTTGTCTTAGACTTTTTCAGAGGACACTTGTAGGTGTGGCAACAAAATGGTATGTTGAACTGTCGTGTAACTTCTTTTTCGGCTTTAATTCTCTTGTCATGAACTTCCTGACGCATTTTTAGTTTCTTATATGGTACAATACTAGTATAGATATTTTGACCTCACTCCAACAATCCTCTTCCACCCACATATCTGATCATATTCAAGAGTGGAGGTTGCAGAGACGATTGATTAAAGCTCCCATTCCTGACTAACTCCTCGTGGATTGGTTTACAAATTCACTCTTACCTCCCATCGCCCATGATGTTGCTATGGAAAATATAGTTATCGAGGAGAAGGATATCAACCGTGTGTAGTATTTGGACTTGTTTTACTCCCAGTCTAGCAACCTTTATGATTTGATCCCTAACACTCCTCGCCCGTTGAACGATCCATCAAGAACTATTCTGAAACTAAGTTATGTCCCAATCACCACAACTAATTCTTCTCCTGCTCAAACCTTCGAGGTAAATGCGATCCAATCCACTTCATCTCAGCAACCAAAAGGTAAGAAGAAAAACAAGAGTAAATCCAAGAAACCTTCTAACGAGAAGGATAATCCTGACTCTATTGATACTCAACCGACAAGGAAGCCTAAATCTCCTTGTATGATTTTTGAGGAAGACCACTACACGAAATACTTCCCTCATCGTGCAGGTTTCACTAAATATCTAAAGGGTACCTCCCAAACTGTTCGGCAACAATATTTGGTCGCGCAAAATCATGTCCCTCCGCAAGGAGGCAACGCAAGTCATTCCCACCATGGGGATGCTTCCACAAGCACCTATGAGGTGTACATGTTTAAAATGGTTAATGTCATGACTCATGAAAATACCTATGACACTCCTCCAGATGATAAAACTAAAGGGAATGATGTTGATAAACCATCTATTTCCACTCCTCCTCCATCTTCCAATCCTCTTCAAATTTATAGTCTGATTTATGACACAGCATTGCACCCGCCCAAGAGAGTAATTCGAAAAGCAACATTTAATCCTAATTCCCATGTTTCCCAAAACTACAAGATCCTTGTGTTATGTCAGACCTATAAGTTCTACAACATTTTCCAAGTCAACGTAGAACCCTGTTGTCAGCCATTGGATCCCTGGATCCCGAAGAGTCGAACTTGGTTACGTTTAATCTGGATTATTTTAAGAAGAGGGTCTCCCACCACTTATCATTCCAAATTCAAGTTTTGGTTGGTGGAAATAACATCCATCATAATGTTTTGGATGAGGGAGCCTCCACCTGTGTCATGTATTTTCCTTGTTGGAGAGATCTTGGTTCTCCTACACTTACCCATTCTCCTACCACCCTAAAATCATTTTATGGACGTGGTTTCCAACCTCAACGACTCTTGAAATATTTCATTTTTACGTTAAATGGTAAGACCATTTTGGTTGATATCAAAGTGGTCAATGCACCCTTGGATTATAATTTGTTACTTGGTCATATTTCATTCTATGCGATGACCATTGTCACATCTTTGGTGTTTTGTATCTTACGATTTCCCCATCAAGGAAAAATTATCATTGTTGACCAACTTGAGTATACAACTCCAGATATCCACAATATTGCATCGAATAATGTCCCTTTTCTAGGATAGAATAGTTTTGAGAGTGTAGGTGTAGGTATTCTCAAGGATTTCTCGCTCATGGGGGGTTTTCCTTCACCTGCTCCTCCTACCACACAGGTTGCCATGTTAAACATGATTTCAACTTAGGTGCGACGATCCTTATAATTACCCAATCCATTGGTAGTACCTAGTCTCAATGATCATAGCTCGTCGTCTTTATCAAGCTCGTTAAAAAATGAAACAAGCCCACCTCCATCTAAACCAAGTCTCACTCTAGATCAAATACTTGAACCTTCTTTTCCTCTGCCTAGTGAAAATGTTCCCATCAGTAATCAGACACATAAATGAGGAAAGAAGAAGATTCATCAGAGGAAACATCATTTTGGGGGAAAGTCTCCAACCTCTGAACATCATGCTAGAGAGAGACCACTAGCTTCTATCACACAAGCTAGGGGAAAACTACCTTTAGAAACACACACTACTAGAAGTGATCCTCATTTGAGGGTCATTCCCATCATAATGTAGTAACTCTTTTTGGAATGAGCTTAGTCTTTTTTCTTTCTCATACTCGTTAAAACATGAGAATAGGTTACCGAGTACACTTTTATCTCTTTTTTGGACTCATAAAAGCTCTACGAAAAAGGAACTCTTTAAAGTTTCTTTTAGGCTCTTTTCAGACTCCCTAAATATGAAAATATTTTCAAGTGATCTTGCTTCCTTTCACACTCGTTAAAAGGTTTTAAAGGGAATCTTTGAGTGGTATTTTATCTCTTTTTTGTCCTCGCGAGACTAATTACAAAAAAGGAACACTCTAATCAAGCATGATTAGAAGATTTCTCCCCTATATTGTTTTACACTTTTTTCAGACTTAGGAGACTAAATTTATGAAAAAATCATTCATGGAGTCGTATTTAAGTTCTTTTTAGAATCTCTAAACGTGAAAAACCACCGAGTTTGCCTTATTTGGGCTCGTAAAAATATGCATCGAAGGACCTGTGTGATTCCAATCTCCAGGACCCATTTGGGACCGAACCCCTCCTTCCTCAAGTTTGTCAAACAAATGTCGAGGGACTCATCTGAAGGATGAGCTATATCGAGCATGTGTTACCCTCCTTGAGATCGTTAAACAAAAAATAGGTACTCATCTATCTGGATGGGGAAAACATTTAAGGAAGTGGGTCGAGCTTCTTGAGATATTTTAAGGCAGCTTTTATGGTCTCCCTTGAACATGGCTTGTTTTCACTTCACCATACACTTGGATAATCCATTTTCCTCTACACTGAACCAATCCTATGAGTCTTTTTATGCATTTTTCCCATCCAAAGAATGCCCCAGAACCTGTCGCAATATGTTTTGGTCCATTATCAGTCTATGTTTCCAAGTCTTATGTCGTTCTTCAGTGTTCAAGGGAATTCTTTACCTCAAAGTCATCCATCCACAATATTACTAGTTTTCATACCTATGTCAATCCATTCTCGATTTACCACATCATATCACTTTCCCGTGACAATTTTTGTGTCGATTGATGGGGGATACATCAATACTCTCCTTCAGTGAGTCTTTTCCCGGTGACTTCAGCAAATTATCTAGGAATTAGACTTAAAAACACATCAATACCTTGGGACCTGCATGCCTCAATGGCAAGCCTCCTCGCATTCGAAAAAGGGTATACATCAATGACCCCTGGCCGATTGATTCCATGAATGTTTGAATTCAACTCATTATTCACATTCATTGGATTTTATTTAAAGTACCTTGAGATTCATCGAAGTCAATGGTGATTTCTCTCACGCTTGTTAACGATATGCCTCAATGACCAGTAATCAAGCGATTTCTGCCATAGTTGACATCAAATCATCTATTCACATGCATAGAATCGTACTATTATAGGATCAAGATGAAGACCCTGGATTGATTATTCATCTTCATATACACTTTACCAAGGTTGTGATGGAGATCATTTGACTAATATATATGTTGTAACATAGATCCACTTTGTATTGTTATGTGGCTATGTTATTATCACATCGTAGCTCCACTCTATATTCTTTCATGGCTAATATCAATTCAGATCATAGAGGGATGGATCCACGATGTATCTTTGGTGTCCATATCCTTAGTCAACATCATGGATCCATAGTGTATTGGTTGACGAGCATGCTTTGATTCATTTGTATTTCGAGCATAGGTATGCCTGCCTTGAGAATGAAACATACATATATTGATATTGTTTGATGGTTGTTTGTAGCTTCTGCCAAGTTCTCCAACTCTACACCCTTGCATCGAATAATTTGTAAAGTGTTTCGGCCATCAGTCTCTCTTCTGACCTCACACTTTAGTGGGCATCTGTTACATGTCAAAATTGCACACTTATGCATCTCACCCTAAGTGTCGCAAATGTTGTAAAGTGTCGTATGCACCTTGGTAAGTGTCATCAAGTTCCATATGCACCTTACTAAGTGTCACATGCACTTTTCCACATGTGTATATGTTTTTTAATCCCTTGAAACCATCAAAGAACATTTTTCATGATCCCCAAGTCATGTTAGAGGAAGAAACACATCAATTCAAGGCCAAAAACATGCTTTTTCTTTTGAAAATCGACCATTTTTGGGGAATTTTTTAAGGGTAGCGCCCCCTTGCCCATGTATAGGGAGCACTAGTTCTCCCCCCACCATGTTAAGGGAGTGTTACTTTTATAAACTAACGCTATGTCTCTAACTATAGGGGAGTGTTACTTTTGGTTAGAGGAAAATTTGGAGAATCTTCCCTCTTTCTAAGGGCCAACTCTTGGAGACGAGATCATTTTGGATTGAATCATATCCTATGGAACTATCCTAGGATCAGATCCTAACCTGAAGGAGTCATATCCTCAACTAATCCCAAATCTACTCATGGTGATTGAGCCTCCCAAGCCTATAAATGGAGGAATTTCCATGGTGTAAAGGAGGAGAAATCAGCAAAGCATTGTTATTATGATTGTGGATCTTTCAAGCAAGGGTTGAACAAGGAGGAATTGGAAAGGTTGTTGAAACACCATCTGAATATTGTAATTTTTCCCTTTTAAGTTCTCATCAATATGCTTGGTTTATTTCCTTCAAGTGTGTGTTTACATGTGTTTTTCTATGTTTGACTTAATTTACATGGATGAATGTGCTTTGTGTAATCCATCATAGTAGGAGATAGTCGTTTGTTTCATGTTGTCCATTGCAGGTATTTATTTGCATCAAGATTTGGATTGAGCTCATGGATTGGAGCGGCTAGGACAAATTTCGTGAATGAGGTACATCACACTCCCCCTTCCTTCTCTCTTTTCCAATGGAAAAAATGAATTTATAGGAATGGTAGTGTCCAAATGAAACATTTTGTATTGGTATAGGGGTATGTAATCCAAGAGAAAGTTCACGTGTTCACAGAAGAACATTTCTGTAACAAAAGGGCACACAAACCTCCTAACACCCATTTGGAACTAACAACCTATTATTGTATTTACATTACTTATTTCTTAGATCCACCTTCTCACTTTATTCTATCTTTTCCCTAGACTAGGAATAGAGTAGGATTTTCAAATCTAAGGAGGTCTAGGTCATTGTTCATGTCTTGATGTTTCTACCCACCCCTCTATATTTCCAAGAGATCAAATTCATTTTTTAACTAAGGATTTTTTTCCCCACCACTAAGGGACTTTTCAATCATAGGTTGTGTCTTGAGATTCTCATCTCTCATTGCATCTTCTTCTATCATTTATTTGTGTGATTTACAACAATGTTTCTTATGATGTTTACCTTCTACTTCTTCCTCTTCATCATTACCCTACAATGCCTCTTTATTTATTAGTACATAAACATTTGTTTGAATTTTATAGAGGTAGCAAGGTTGCATAAGGCTCTGGGGAGAGGAGTAACAAGGAGGGATTGGAGGGACTTGGTTAACAATATGGGCTAGCCCCTTTTTTGAAGGTTGAGAAGCGAGTAGGGGGGGGGATATGAGAGATAGAAGGGATTTAAAATGGAATGATTGTGGAAATATGAGATGTGGATAATTCAAGAATGGAGAGAACAAAAAAATTGTTAGAGTAAGATAGAGGGTTTCCTAATATCAAAGGAGGATGAGAAGCAGGATTAAGGGCCCTAACAAAGATAATTTCTAGGTTGTAGATGAAGTAGGCTACTTGGATCTAGAAGAATAATTGACATTCTACAATTGGTCCCAATTCTCAAAGGATTTTTGAGGAGGGTTCCAAGGCTTGAAATCCTTGGCAAAGTGCACATACTCATGGCATAGTTTTCACTTGAATGAAAACAGTTCATAATCCAATTTTTGTAAGCGCGTCTAGTTATCCATGGTAAGATTGATTGCTTCTAAGAGGCCTTTATCTAGATCTAATTCCATGCATATTTAAGTGCATCCAAACATTCCCTTTAGATATGACATATCTATATACTTTCCTATTGAGTTCCCTCTTTCCTCCATGGAGTAGCCATTCTAATAGTGGAGAGGGAGGTGTGGGAGCCTCACCCAAATGAACATTACTAAGGGAATGTCGACTTCTGGATCAAATTCCAATGAAAATATATTTAAATACATCTCCCTTGGATCTGTGAAATCAGGGCCACTTTTGAATATAATATCCTTATCTTCCTTGAGTTCAAACATAGAAACATAGAATCCCCTACAATATTAGTATGAAACCCTATCTTTCATCAAAACTAGCCAATGTTTTTACCCCACTACTCTATGGCTTTGGGGGAGGGCCAGATACCTATGAATTTACCAATAAAAGATAAATTATCTAGAGTTATATCCTTCATCCTATATGTTGTGGGAGGCAACTTCACTTCTAGGATAGAGTTAACTTTCTTCATCAATCTCAAGGGAGGAGGCTTCTTTCTATATTTCTTTAGTGAAGTGATCAGCCACTGGAAGGTAAGGGCCTTTTCTATTGGGGAAATAGTGGGGGATTCTTGCATGGCTTCCCCCTCCTATATCCATGGTCGATGGCACAAATCATAATCATACCTTGATCCTACCCCCCATTAGGATTCATACACATTTACTAATTGAGCCTCAGCATTCAACTTCGCACTAGGAATATTTATAATCCAACATAAGGTCATTACAACTTAGCCCACGTGGTTTGACTCCCATCTCATAACCCATATCATACAATTAATACATGATTTATTACATTGTAATTGAAGGTTAAAATTGAGGTATTACATAAATTATCTTGAAAATGATCATGCATATGTGTTGCAATACTTTACTGAATAGAATCTTCAAATGACCTAAGACACATCGTCATCTCATCTCATTTTATGTGTTCTAGTACCTTCTTTTTATTACTAATTCTATATCAATATTTTTCTTTTTATTATTAATTGTATTGATCTTTTAGATGTCATGGATATTCCTCTTGAATAGTTCATCACAATAGATCATACGGTGCTATGTGATCTCTTATTATGTAGTGTTTCACTTTATATTTCAAATGTGATATCACTAGCTTAGCACACAAATTACTAAAATAAAGTGAAATGGAAATGAAAGAAGCTAAGCAAATAACATACCATTCACACAATGAACACAAGATACCCATGAGAAAACCCAATACAGGAAAAACCTAGCTAGAAGGTGAAGCTTATGCCTTGGTCTTTTCTTCTTAGTTATGAAGTCAAAATACAAAGGGGCGCTCACTATGGAGTTGTTAGGGACACTATTGTCAATATGGTTGCTATAGGATCTTTTACTTCATCCATTCTACTCCAAAATCCCACTCCCAAATGCCCTTCTCAACTATGGAATAATAACAATAAAATAAGAATGGAACCCCTTTCTTTTCTGGTGGCCCAATATCTAACATATCTCAATCATTGTCTAGGGTTAGGGTTAGGGTTTTTGTATGTATCAACTCCCAATTAGAGTTTGGGTGTTGGACCCTCTAGAATATTTTTGAAAGACCACACATGACTAGCTCCACATGTGTGAGTAATGTGAACTAATGTGGCATCCACTTGACATAATGGTGGTCAATAGGATACGTCGAGTTACAGGAGGCATAAATTTCACATATGAACTCCAATTGAGGTGATATTTGAGCCATTGTAAAACTCTCGATGAGTTAAACAACATCAAGAGGCTATAGACTTTGTTCAAAAAAAATTTACCCCCAAAAAAACCATTCAATGCCTCAAAGAGGATTCAAAATATTCTAGAACCCAAATCACCAAAATGGGACTTTCCCTTAAAATGGATTGTACAGGCCAATAACTTCAATTTTTCCACCCAAACAAATACCAAAATAAACGACAACTTATATGATGATCCATTTTAAATCATCAATATTAATACTTTTTGTCGTTAAAATTTATTGAACCGAGAGTAGCGAGGTGCTCTACTTCCCATTATGGGGGAGATGTTGTCATGTTAGTGTGATGTTAGATTAGATAATGTTACATTAAAAATAATAAAAATAATAAATAAAAATAAAATCGGCTAAATTAAAAAAAATCTATGTACGTACATATTTATATCATAACATATAAATTAAAATTTACACAATAAGAAATTTGATCCCTCTCGGTGCTTGATAGATATAGGTTTAAGATGGATCTATATTGGTCACTAAATCATCCCAAGTCATCATTATGAATTGTACTTCTCATATCCAAAGTAAGTCTTTGTAAGATCACACCCAATTTGGCACCACCTCATGGTACCCTCAACACTAACCTTTCATTTGATTTTAAATCATCGATTTGCATGTCTTCTCAAGGGCATAGATGAAATCCCTCTATTGCATGCTACATACATTGTTTCCCAGAAGGATTGTGTGATCATCACATGAATTCCATCTATTGCATGCTACATAATATGTTTTCCAAGAGGATTGTGTGATTATTATTAATCATCACCTAAGGAAGGATTAACCTTTTGTTTTTCCACATTGAAATTATCATCGTGGCCTTTCATTTAATATTATCGTCAATTACAATAATTTCGCCGACTTCCCAAGGTAAATGAGAAGGGTGGTGAATATAATTATATATCAAGAACTTGAAGAAGTTGCTTCCATGCTCGATTTCCTCTGTGGCTAGGGTTTTCCCTAGCCACGATATTCCTAAAATCATCTATCATATATAGTGATCTAAATCTTCAAACGTCGCAGGTTAGGAAAACACAGCCACAGTCTCACAATTGTTGACTACGTGATTTATAGACCTAGCTACCAATCATTGCTAGTAAATTCATCGTCGACTCTTTCTAGGTGCTTGAAAATATGGAAGCGCCTAACAAAAGATGCCTTGGGAAAACTAAATGCATCAAAATCATTGAAGATAGTCCTAAGATGGAAATATTGATTCTAGAGGATAAACATAAAGCCATTTTGATACAAGAACAAGACTTATTTAGAAATTTTATAGGCCTATGGACTAGCCCTCGAGTTGTTCAGGGATGGACCACATAAAATTGGAATTTTCATTTTCAATCTATTTACTGTGGGAATGGTTTCTTCTTTTTCATATTTGATAGCAAAGAGAAGAGAGATAAATTTCCATGTATGGCCCATACTTCATTTTCTCTATGGGAATGTTACTTTCCCATTGGACCATTGATTTTGATCAAGATATGGAAATCTTGATTGTCCTTGTATGGATTAGGATTCCACATCTCCCCATGATTTTTTGGGATAAATCCACTCTCAATAGTATTGGAGATACATTGGGTCATTTCAATGACCGAGAAAAGATAAAATGGTGAATGTACACCTATGCTAGAATTTGTGTGGAAGTAGACTTACAAAAATGTCTCCCTAAAGTGATTCAACACAATATGGAAAGTTGGAGTCATATTCAAGCTCTTGATTACAAACAATTTCCATTAAAGTGTAATACTTGTCATGAGTACTTCCATTTTGCAAAGAGATACCTGAATATACAAGAATCACAACCCCCTTTGGAGTAGGCTCCACCCTATCAAAACATCAATTAACGAGAAATTCTCAAACTAGTGCCCAGAAGAAAAAAGAAGCGATAACAAAAGGGATCTCAACCTGCAAAAAGACCTCAGTCTAGACAATCAAATTTCATTTGCAACAGATTTGAAATCCTTGAATATCAAGAAGAAGAACAAGAAAATCCAAAGACTCGTCTCAATTCATTTATTGGGCTAGTAGAAAAATATCAAGAGGAAATAGAGAACACAGTTCCAAATATTAAGGGTTGAACTTCATTTTGGGTAAGTTTGACGACTCCGTAAGAAAAGTAATCAAAATTAGAAGATATGTCAAAAGAAGAAAAGGAGAATGAGGAGGTACCCATGGGAGATGAAAAGATCCTTATAAGTCTCTAATTTTCCATCCTTTGTAGAAGTTCTAAAGAAAGACTCACGTCCCTCGCCCCCATTAACAAGGAGAAGAAAATCAAGCCTGAAACATAGAGAGAAAGAGGTAGAATCAGACATTTTTCTAGGTGACCAGTAAACTCTAGACCCCACCATATTTAGTGGGGGAAGAGCACTGCAAAAAAGATAATCATGTTCTACTTCATACATTTTTTATCTAAGCAATTTGTTAGAATTTATTCTTGTACTCAGGAAGCGGTAAGACTAAGTTATGGAAGGTGAAGAGTTGGATCTTTCTCTTCCATTCTTTTGATGAGAGAAGGTTGGTTAAATGTACTATTCTATGTCCATGTTTCCCTTAAACATGAAGATACTATGTATGTTTAAAGAGTGATGTTAGCTCTACAACAAAAGATTTGGTATCCAATTTCTCCCAAAAAAAATATTATCATCAAAATACTCTTGAGCAACAAATTTGTACCATGATACCCCTCACGTTTTTGAGGTTCTTGGTCCATGAAAATAAGTTTTTTCTTTCGTTGGACTTGAAACATGGTGCACTTGGTCTGATTGAGAAGATAATAAATCTAGAGGATTATATATGGATTCTTGACTTTGATTTTGTTTAGGGATCTAATAATGAGTTGTGATGTCCAATTTTTCTTCTGAACTGACATAATCAAGCTTTTACAAAGTGAATTATGAAAAAATGTGGAATATCCCTATGGATTTTAACAAAAACAATATGTGCAATATCTATCCTTGATATTTTTTATTATAAATCACATTTCCTTGTAAAATGTAGGAATATTTTCCTCAACAATAATAATTTCTATTAGATTTAATTATCGTTGTGATGCCTAAGAGGTGTATTTGAATCAAGCCATTTCATTGATTTCATATTATGTTTCATCATATAGAGTGAAACAATCTAGCTCCAATCATTTCTCTTAGTTTTGATTATACTTCTAATGGCTTAGAGGTTTATTTAAATCAAGTCATTTCAATGGTTTCATATTATGCTATCTCTATAGAGTGAAACAATCTAGCTCCAATCATTTCTCTTAGTTTTGATTATAGTTCTAATGGCTTAGAGGTTTATTTGAATCAAGCCATTTCAATGGTTTCATATTATGCTAGCATGGGTAGGAGTAAAACTGTCTACTTTTAATGCTCCAACGGACAAAAAATTGTCAACATCAAGAACACTAAGAATGTTGCCAATTCTATTAATAACTTTTGAGGCACTAAAAGCTGATAATATCAATATTGATGTTCCTAATTCAGTAAATATTTAAATTTTGTCTTCAATTTTATTTTGGC
This sequence comes from Picea mariana, assembly GCA_032191745.1. Classification (NCBI taxonomy): domain Eukaryota; kingdom Viridiplantae; phylum Streptophyta; class Pinopsida; order Pinales; family Pinaceae; genus Picea; species Picea mariana. The sequence continues at coordinate 22,078 of JASDQU010589046.1, read as the reverse complement.
ATTTCCTCTCCCTAGTTTGAGGGTATGTTAGTAAACATTGTCTTCATCACATAGCCTTTACAATTTTAATAAAAAACATTCATTTCTAAAAATCATGTCCAACTTACAACCTTTACTTTTTAACAAAAATCATTTTCAAAATGTAGCCTTTAATAAGTAAATTTAAAAATGATGTTCAACTTACAACCTTTACGTTTTAACAAAAAACATTTTCAAAATGTAGCCTTTAATAAGTAGATTTATTGAGTGATTGCAGTGAATTAGATGGGGAATCATGACACTTAAGAATTGATTGCAGTGAATTAGATTGGGAATCATGACACTTAAGGAGTAGATTAGATGGGGAATCATGACACTTAAGGAGTGATTGCAGGTTTTAATGGAGGTTTTCCATAGACCCAGTGGGACATATACGTTAGGGCGTTCGAGTCAAAAAGAAGCTTTCTATGTTTCTAAAAATCATGTTCAACTTACAACCTTTACTTTTTAACAAAAATTATTTTCAAAATGTATTCTTTAATAAGTAAATTTAAAAATCATGTTCAACTTACAACCTTTACGTTTGAACAAAAATCATTTTCAAAATGTAGCCTTTAATAAGTAGATTTATTAAGGAGTGATTGCAATGAATTAGATGGGGAATCATGAAACTTAAGGAGTAGATTAGATGGGGAATCATGACACTTAAGGAGTGATTGCAGGTTTTAATGGAGGTTTTTCGTAGACCCAGTGGGACATCTACGTTAGGGCGTCTGAGTCAAAAAGAAGCTTTCCATGTTTTTATTTGGATGGGATAGTTTGCTTATGGCATGTTTCCTTAGCACCATACTTGTCATTGATTCTTTAGAGATTCACAGCTCCTTTTTGATAGCTTCTTATTTTTTTTAGTGGGCCCTTTTGATCATATTTTCTTATCTTGGTTGGTTAGCTCCGGAAATAGGTTTTTATTTGTTTCTTTTTGTCTTTTTCTCTAAGCCTTCAACCAGGCTTCCTTGTTTTTTTCCTACGGTATTTTAGTAGTCGATGCTTCTTTGTCGATGCTTCTTTTAACTTCTTTTACCTCGCTCTATAATTTTTGAGCCCAGTATTTCTTTGGTTTTTCTGAGACCCCACCTTTCCTTTCTGCAGGGCTGCGACTACGTTTATTTGTCTTCCTCTTCATTACTAATCTCGAGGTGACTGTTTCAGTAGGTCCATTTACATTTCCTTTATGGAGTTTGAGAACTCTGCCCAGTTAGGTGGAGAGGACGTGGACCAATGGGAGAGACCAGGACTTCTATAAACGGTTGACAAGATCGTTAACAACTACTACAAGAAGGCGGTTCCCAATAACTCTTCAAGACAGTCTGTGGTTGGCTTATCATCGAATGCATCTCCTTATTTTCCATAGCCCAGTCAATCAAGTGACTTTGAAAATGCTTCAGGTCTTACTCAGGAGATAGGTACCTCTCACCATCATGTTACAGAAGGTGGATCCCTTCGGAAGGATGTTCCTACTCTCGATAAGCCTGTTTACCCTATACAAAAGACAATTTCTAGTTTTCTTAGGAGTAATGGATATTCAGAACGCAAAGAAGATCAAATAAGCCCCTAGGGAGGGTCCAAAAACCGACCATGTAAAGTATGGAAGCCTAAGAAGAAAAAACAGCATTTAGAATTGGGTATGGATGTAGGCCTGGAGGAGGCTTGTAACCTGGCCATGTGTGCTCTTGTGGGCAGGTTCGCATACAAAAAATGTTGTACACAAAAACTATCACAATGGATGAAGACCTCTTGGGAGATAGTTATGGGTTATATTCCGGAGGAAATAACACTTTGAAAAGGATGGATGGGATTCATCTTCAAGTCTCTGGAGGACTTGACAGTCATCCTCAACAACTTCTAGAGTTATGGTGGAGGCAACTTAATGCTGAAATGTTGGTGTGTCAGCTTCAATCCAGAAATTGAATACTTCAGCTTTCAACATCTCTGGATTCTTCTTCTGGGGATCCCACTGCAACTATGGAACCATAGATCCCTTGAGTATATAGGAAACTCCTTGGGACGTTTTATCAAAGTCGATGAGAGTGCACTACGAGCGACGGACAAAAGAATGGCCAATGTCCTAGTAGAAGTTGACTTACATGTTGGCTCGTTGGAGACTCTTGACATCGAATGGAGGGACCAACTCTATGTCCAAAGGATGGATTACTTAGGAATATTTTTATGTTGTTCTTTGTGTAGAAGAACTGGACATTTGCACAAATATTTCTCCCATCCCTTTGGCATAACTGAGACAAAGGACAATCGAGAGCCAAATCTGGAGGACTGTTATTCTCCTTTGGATGACACTTCTTTGGTGGGGACCTACCCGGGTTACACTTCAGCCAACAGTCTTGATCTGGTGCATTCCTCTTTCATAGGTAAGCTCAAACTCTTCTACCCTCGCTTATATATCTCTTTGTCGGCTTGGGAGAGGGACTAGTTAGATAGTCATTCCCTCTTAAATCAGGTCTCTACTATTTCGATTGCTCCAGCTTCTAGTTTAAACCCATCTCCCTCCTCTTCGGACTCCTCTATGCCTGTTACTGGATAAATCGGTAGGTGCGGACACTAACAGATCTCAATAGATCCACCTGGATCTAGAACAAAATAGGACAGGACATGACTCTTTCTCTAAGTTACAGTGATTGAATCTACTACCGAGAAGGAATGATTGACATACCTTTATATCACTTCCTTAGGTCTTTGTTGTTCCTGCTTCGCTCCGGTGCTCTTGTGAAATCAGGTCCAAGACAACACAAACCAACCAAAGTGAAGATAGAAAAGTATATTCAATGTCAACCTATGCATATGATCAAGGAGTTATGCAATAAAATAAGAGTGATTTTATGGGAAAGGGACATGTCGTTGTATTATATTAAATGAAAGTAGAAGATACAACCAGATCACCTTGATGTTGCAAGATTCCTTTTCATGACCCTTGGTTCCAACACACACACTTGCTCTACATTTGCATGAAAAAGATCCAGTACAACTTGATAGACAAAATAGAGTATTCAAGCTTCTATCCAAACAGAGTTCTTCACACAATTCTTTCACCAATTCTTCATTCAATATTGCTTAACCTTTTCCATGAGAAACCTTTCAATATATAGGAGAAGGAGAGATGGTTAAATGGATGAGGATGATCCCACTAAATCTAAGAAGTCAATAGGATGTCAACCATGCGAATGCCAACTCATTTTCTAGAAGATTCCCTTCTAGAACCTTCGTAACCTCTTCTATTTTCTAAGCTTTGAAATAGGTTCGCACCCTACCTATAGAGCAGACTGCGAACAGTTTGCACTCCAAGTATAGGGTTGTCTATGAGAATGAAGGATTTCTGCATCCTATAACATAGGCAGCCTAGGAACTCATCTTAAAAATATGCTTTTTGGAAGAAGACAGCAGTCACTTTTCTCAGGAAAAAATTCCTTGTGGGAGCATGAACACATCACTGTAGAGACATCACCAGAGTGACCAAAATAATGTGTAACAGAATTCCCCCCAAAGTATGAGGCTAGAACTTGTGACAGTCGAAATACTTTGTAAAATGTGTGTGTGTGTCAGAAACAAGGAGCACACCTAATCAGAAACCTGTAAACAACCAAGCATCTGCAGAATATAATATCAGTTCTGAGGTAGGCATTCCCATGCTCAGATCACAAATGAATGATATCATAAACACAGGCCATGGCCACCAATCATACACTGTGGATCCATGTCGTCAAAATGTTACATAGCCACCAGGAATACATTGTGGATCTATGTTAGAAGACTTAAATTAAGACATAGCCACGCAACATACAAAGTGGATCTATGTGTCGATACAAATCATACATATTCCATCAAAGCCTGGATCAAAAAGATGAGACCCAGGGTCTTCAATCCCATCACCTGAAAGTACAAATCTAGCCATGTGATTACATGTGTTGAAGTCGAACATGGTAGAAACCACTCGATTACTGGTCATTGATGAAAATCGTTAATAAGTGCGAGGGAAATCACCATTGATGTCAATGAATCCCAAGGTACCGAATTACAATCTGAATGAATGCGAATGAATGAGATGAAGTCGAACACTCGGCGGAATCTCTTAAACAAGGATCAATGATGTGAAACCCCTGTCGAAAGTGAAGAGACCTGCCATTAAGGCATGCAGGTTCCAAGGTACTAAATGATTTCTAAGTCTTATTCCTGGATAATGAGTTGGAGTCGACGAAAAAAGATTCGTCATAGGAGGGCCTTGATGTATCCCCCATCAATGACATAAAATAAGTAACAGATTTTGAGGGTGAATCAAAGTATGAATATGAGATGAAACAGACACAGGGAAGGCTGACATAGTAAGAATGGAAAACTACAAATGGCCGACTCAATGGAGGGCTCATTTGAACTTCTCTTGAACATATGAATGACACAACAAAGGACTTGGCAACACTGACTCAAAGATGACCCAAGATATGACCTTGTAGAAAGTCGGACGAGAGACAAATGGATTTCCCAACCCAGATTCAAATGAAAAATAGGGGGTGGCATGTTCAAGAGCGACGCTTACTTCCATTAACACAAATACGAAAACATATCCCTTGCCCAAAATTTCCCCCACCATCTCTGGCGAGTACCTCTTTATTTTTACACAAGCTTGAGGAGGATAGCATATACTTGTCGATGTAAGCTCATTCTTATGATGAGTCCTTCGGAGTATGTTTAACGAACCCTAAGAAGGAGTGGTTCGGTCCCATTACGGGTCTTTCGATGTTTGTTTAACGAGTCCAAGGATAGAAAAATCAAGGGGTTTTCATGTTTTGAGAGTCTAAAAAACACTTACAAAGAACTCTCCCAATTCCTTTTTCATAAACAAGTTCGATGAGATTGAAAAAGTGATAAACTATCGCCCGTCGAACGTTTTCTTCAAATATTTTAACGAGCATGAAAAGAACAAGATCGCTCGGCAATCTTTTCATTTTTATGGAGTGTGAAAAGACCTTAAAGGATACTCCCTTACGTTCGTCATTTTCGTGTTATCATGACGAGTACAAAAAGATGAGAAAAAGTATACTCGGTTGCGTTCTCATGTATTTTCGAGCGCAAGAATGAACAAAGACTGAGCTCGAAGTTTTTCCTACAAAAACCCTAAAAAAGTAGTCGTACATGTGACAAAAATAAAAAAACACTCGTACCCCATTGTTCGGACTTCGAATTTGCTATATCTGCGAAAAACCATACTCACAAGGCTATTAGGGTATTAGGTTTTTTAAGAAAACAATAAAAATAATATAAAAAATCAACAAGAAATAGTAAAAAGTGAATAAATATGGGTGAAAAGGTCTTCTTTACCATTTCATTGTTACTTTGCCAAAAACTTGTCCAACATACGTCATTTTCCCCCAAATTTATTTGCTCGATTGCGAGAGGCACAAGCGACATTCAGTAAACGGTTTCAGCCAACAAAGTAATCTCCAGATTTTTCAACTTTTCCATGGTTTACTTTTGATTTTTATTGGCAATTTTAGAGTTTTGAGTCCATTTTAGGGTCGGTATATGCACTCAAGCATTCTCACAGGTGAGCCATTCGGGGCCTGCGAGAATCTAAGATTATCACAGGTGGGCTTCATCCCACCTGCGAGAATCTCGCATTGTGCAAAAGGTTCACCTACGAGGGCCGAAAAATAGATTTTTGTGTGTGGTTTTGCTCAATAAAAAATTATGCAAGAGTTTAAAACAAGTTGTTGACTTCCTTCTCATGGATCCATTGCAGGTGTTGACCATCACGATGTTGGAATGGAGGGAAAGAGAACATGAGGAGGATGATTCCATTACCGGGAATGACTCGGGTACAATCGCTGCCCTCCGGGAATGTGGCCTCTTGAAATTTTTTAGGATCTCGGGCATGAGAGCCCAACTCAGATTGTTAGAGTACCTAGTCCACATTTGGGACGTGGATCAACAGTTATTTCACGTAGGAGTCCACACGCTGACACTAGATATCGAGGATATCTATTTTCTGACGGGGTTGTCACGATGTGAATACCATGCTACTTTGACCAGAGGTAGAGGCAGCGGACTTCCTATGAGCGAGTATATTTGCCGATATTCTGTTCCCAAGGCAGAGAGAAGCAAGTGTAAGGTTGTCATTTGGGGGGTCCAAGATTTGACCCTACGGACTATATTTTTTACTATTGCATGCATGGATAGGAGCATGGCTCCGCACATGGCCCTCCAAAGCTATTTCCAATATGCCATAGAGTGCACAGAGCCTTGGGTTTTCAACTGGTCAGACGCGGTTCTCCACAGTATTAAGAGGCAACTGACAAAGTGCAGAAGGGGTGACCTGAAGCAGTTTGGGTATGGGTCACTTTTAGTGTAATTCTTCCTCGAGAGGGTCCCACTGTTGCGACTACAGGTAGATTAGGGTTTACCATCCCCACAGGATCTGAGGATGTTGAGGTGGTGTAACCTCATGGCTCAGCACATAGCAGGTCCTATAATCAAGTATAATGATTCATTTTTTGACTAGTTGAGGCCCCATATGTTGATGATCGATGACTACGCATATGCTGGTTTGGATTTC
>JASDQU010589045.1:30651-50037 GCA_032191745.1 Picea mariana | reverse complement strand
GAGGAAGAAGAAGGAGAAGAGAAGAGGAAGAGGAAGGAGAAGAGGAGATGAAGAGAGGAATACAAAGGGAGGAAAAGGTATTCCCTTAACCTACTTTGGATAATTATTTTTGTAAATCACATCTTCAAAACCTAAATCTCATTTCCCATACAAAATTTAAATCCCATCTCCCATTTCCAAAACCCTAATCCTATTTTGTTTTAAATATACAAATTAAAAAGAAAATAAGGGGAAATGAAAAACACCATACCTTTGATTCGAAGATGCCCCACAAATCTCTCTTGATTGCACTATTGAGTACCCCCAAAAATCCTATTAAACTCCAAGAATCTTTTCCCGACACCCTCACGTGAAAATGAAATGAGGGGACACTCTTTTTTCACTTTATATTAGAAATGCATAGGTAGGTCGATGCAAATATTTAGTTTGCATCATCTATTTTTTGTTTTTTTTGAGCTCCATATCATGTTTGCATCGATTGTATTCACATCAAATATGTATCATACATGTGTGGTCTTCACATCAACTATGTATCATACCTGTGTCATCTTTTTTTATTTGATGCCAAGAAACACATCATGTTAGTGTTACCTATTTTGATGTCAATCCAAATAATGCATAGTCTTCGTGTTGCTTCCATGTCATGGAGAATCATTCCAAAATCACTTCTGTATTGTGATAACATCGAATTTGCTAATAATATCCCTACTTAAAAATTAATTAGTATTGTGATAGTTTTTATAATTATAATAACTGTAGTTGTTATTAATGATTATAAATAATAATTATATTTATAATAATAAATATAATATAATTTATAATTTTAGTTATAATAATTAATACTTATAATATTTATAATTAATATTACAAATAAAAATATTATTATTAAATATTAATAATAATAATAATAATTTTTTTTCCATGTTACAAAGTCTAGGAAAAATCTCTGAGTACTTCCCCTCCTTTCAAGGATGGCACATAGGGTAAACCCTAGAATCTCTAGTGCACAAGGTTGGTCAACAATAGGGCTCAAAGCCATTACAATAATATACTTGTTAAGAGCTTAACATGTCACTTGTGGGAATTGAACTTGGGTGGGGAGGATAACAATCATTCCTACCAACCATCTGAATTAAACCTAATTGACATACTCTAATGTTAATACTTATAACTAAAATCTCATATAATTATTATAACGATTGGAAACATGTATTATGCTTACCCAATAAATAAGGTATCGTAAATCAATACACTCTTCATTTATGTGGTATTGTCATTTCCCAAATAACCAATTGAAACTATTAACTTAGCATTGAGGAAACCCGGACTCAAATCATCCCACTTGAACTAGTAGGTCCTCAAAAAGCTAATCATGCAAAATGGTGTCTAAATTAATCATCAATTAATTTTCCTAGTTATAATGCATCTTCATAGAAATTGATAAGGGGGAATCTCAATCCATTGATATCATTATCCTAGTTATGAGCCAACCTCATTGAAAATGATATGGGGGAATCTTAAGTTCTTTCCATCATTCTCTTGGTTATGAGAAAGCCCCACATAAATTGATATGTGGGAATCTCAAGTTATTTCCATTTGTATCCCGATTATGAGCAAGCCTTAAATAAACTGACCAGGGAGGATCTCAAGTTATTATCATCAATCTCTTGGTTATGAACAATCTTGATAAAAATTGACAAGGGGGAATGATATGGAATATATTTGCAGAACGAAATGAATACAGATTATTATCAAAAGATTCTTAATACAGAATAACAAATATACAATAAAGTTGGTTTCTATTCAATAAGGAAATAAGTTGAAACTATAAAATGCAACAGAAACATGCTTGCTAGAATGGTGGCGACTTATCTCTGTGAAGAGATGTGACGGTTGCGCTCATTCAAAAGAAGATGATTACAATGAAGCTCTGAAGGCATTTTTACAATAAACATGAATGTAAAAAACCCTAGACATCCAAAAATATAACCCTAGGAGATGAAGCGCCAAAAGTCATGTGGGCCCCGTTTGGGTAAGTTAGTACATCAACTTCCCGAGGTCGTAACTTTTGCATACGATCTCCATTTTAGGTGCAAGATATCTTGTTGGAAAGGTATATCTGAGGAATACACATTTTTCTTCTATCTATCAAAGGCCATTATGTCTGTGTCGAGACCTAAAAATGTTGTTTAGGGCCTCAAAACGACCCCACAAGTTAGGGACCCGAAAACTAGGGAAAAAACTGCCAAACTGGAAAAATGCCAAAATGAGCCAGTTGGAATAAGTGGGAGGCCATCGGAATCCATCTGGATCAATCCTACCCCCTTAGAAAGCAATGGTCTCTACTGCGTTTTTTTACGAGGGAAAAACTCTCTATGGCCAAGGTTAAACCATAACATACAGGTATGACTGCAGAAATCAACTCAATTCCATTGTATGCTATATAAAATAATGTGTAAGATAAGAAAGAGGCCTACCTCGATCCAACGTTTGATGATGTTCCACCATTGAGAACTTCGACCCAAAGCTTTGTACCTGCAATAAGTTCTTCAACGAATAGGCAAAGTGAGTATATAGTGATAATGAAAAGGGGTTAGCACATCAGATAACATAATCCATTAATAAACATTACAAACATGCCCATGGATAATAATCATATATTTACATGATAACAATAGGACTAGAAAGGAGTATTTCTATTAATAATTAATCAACATAAGTGTCAACATTACACACTTCCATGTCGGCACAATTCAAAACCAAGGAACCAAGTTCCTTCCAACTGGGTTTCCACCACTTCAATCCTCCACCAAAGGCAAGCTCAAAAGAGAGAGACAATGAGGTTCTCTCAAAAATAGGGAAAGAGCTTGGGGGCTGAACACCATGTTGAAACTTGAGGGACAAAGGGATGTAGACTCAATATGAAGTAATTTCTCCAAAGTAACTTTGCTCTCAAAGTTGAGTGCTTTCTCCTCTTTTCCATAGCTCGAAATTGTGCTCTTATAGCCTTCACATTGCAACTGAAGGGCCGAGTCGGAATGTTTCTAGTATATGGAAGGCCAAGTATCAGAGATCTCTTGTCGTGACATGGAAACCTGACTCCATTTTTGTATTTTCTGGCACAAATCCCGATGTATGCGGGTTGTAGTGGAGTAGCCTGTGTATACGCTTGTTGTATAGATGATAGGGTGCGTATATGTGGAAAAATGTTTATTTTTAGCTCTGGATTTGTCAAAAAGGGATGATAAGTCTGCATAGGTAAATGGAAAAATGCCCTCTGTGCAAGATAGCAATGGTGAGGCAAATCTTGCTATAACATATGCCCCCTGATGTGTGAGATCAGAGGAGTATCTGTGATAGCCAAAATACATTATAAATAACCCAGGAGTGAAGTGGTAGAGAACCAGCTGGACGAACTCGATTGCTCATTACATTTTGTATTGACTTTGCATACATGGCTGCTGAGAATACAATGTAGATCCATGTGGAAAATATACCAAATAAGTGTCTATGGCCATGAATAGGTAGATACAATTGTGGTTATATGCCAAAAGTTGTCATAGTCACGAACAAGGCCCAATGAAACCAATATCAAAATCAATCTGAAGATATTTGTATACCATGGAGTACAATTTGATCTCCCATGATCACTAAAGTCGAACAAGTGTTGGTCCAATGAAAGGGAAGAAACAACTTAGGAAAGTTGCGGCCACATAGTGATGGCTTCAAGTCTTCTTCACTATCTGCCAAGGGTGCAAGTCTACATCATGTGAATAAAGGAGTTGAGGTCGAACATAATGAGACATTGTTTGATTACGGGACATTGAGGTATATCGTTAAAAAACGCGAGACAACCTACCAATAATGAAAGTAGGTATCAAGGCACCGAGTACATTTCTACAAGTGTGAATAAAGGAGTCGGTGTTGAACAATTGAGAAATCCATTGATCATGAGACATTGATGTATTCCCATCTGTCAATGGCGAGAGAGCTTGCCACTAATGACTGCAAGCCTCAAGGTACCCATAAAACTCTAGGTCTTCTATCCATAATAGATGAGATGAAGTCGCTGGAGGTTGACCCGCTGAAAGGAGAGCATTAAGGCATCTCTCATCAATCAACATGAGGAACAAAGAAGGGGATTCATGATTTGGTGGAGATCGGACGAAGAATATGTTCACAAACCAACGACCCTGTGCATCTTTTGCGTGTATCAAATGCAAGCGGTAAACGAAAAAGACCCTATGAATAGAAGCCAATGATGAAAACTGCTGACAGAGGCGAGGAAACCATCAATAAGGCTAATGGCATCCAAGACACTGCACGAATCCCAAAGTGTGAATAGATGTCTTGCCGTCGAACACAAGGGAAACCACCCAGTCAACGACCAATGATGAAATGTCGATTGCTGGGTTCAAGGTGACCTATCGATGATGCAAGTAGGTCCAGGGTGCGTGATAAGACCATAGTATCTTGTGATTCTGAGACAAACTAAGGGTATGACTGACATGCAAAGTCAAGATTTATGAGGAGTGGTCGACGTAGGTTGTGGGAATTCCTTTGAACAAGAGCATGAGACATGTGGTGGACTCCAGCAGCATAGACTCAATGATGTGACTATTAGATGCAGGAGGCATCAATAACGTTCTCTATAGGGACTGGAAGAGTAACCAGTCGGTAGAGAAAACTTTGTAACGAGATCAAGTTCCTAAGAACATGCTAAATCCCAAAATTATGATGACACAAGGACACAATAATTTTGTGCTCTGTTCAAAGGAAACACAGTTGTTTCCAATTATAATATAGTACTCCCTTCCCGCCTGTCGTTTTTTGTTTTTTCATAACAAATGAATGCTATGATACAGAGGAGGAAACAAGTGTCGCAAGTAAGAAAAACTAGTTCCAGTAGTGGAATGTGCCTATGCTTAATGAAAGGAAATGCATGCAGGAGATGGACACTCGGGGTGATGTTTCCTCCAAGGTATAGGGTGTCAAATTGTGAAGGATATAAACAAGGCTCTGCTTGGTTGAGGATGCAAAAAGGCTTAGGCAATGCTTTATAATGCAAAGTGAGAACCGGCTAAAGGCTCAATACTGCAAGCGAGGGCATGAGATGCAATCACAACTTAACGCCAAAAAATATCCTTTTTTATGTCTTGTGGTCTACTTGGTGTAAAAAATGGGTAAACTTGTGCCAAATAGACATCTTTTCAAATCCAATTTACGAGTGTGAAAAAGACACGTTCACTCAACAATCTTTTCCATTTTTCATAATGAGTCTGAAAAGAGCTTAACTAAGACTCATGACCTTTCAAATCCAGTTTAACGAGTGTGAAAGGGACAAATCACTCGACAATCTTTTCGATTCTTAGACGAGTCGGAAAAGAGCTTAACTAAGACTCGTTTTTGGGAGTCCGCGGGGAATAAGGCCGCATGTGCATGAATGAGAAATGAGGCTCATTATAAAGTCATGTATCAAGTTATAATGGACTCCTGGTCCTAAGGAAAAACTCGGCATGGGCACCAAATGACAAAGGGGATCTAACTAGGGCACCCATGTTTGTTAAGTCTCTACCATTTATTAGCAACACTACTTATAACAGACGAAAGGTTTTGTGTCGTAACAAATGGGTTCGTACCTAAGGCATAAAAAAGGCGGTAGACGAAAATGCACGATGGAGTGGATACCTATCCTATATGCTAGGTTATGAAAATACCCGCCTTTGGTGACGAACAACCAATCATGACATGGAAATCCACTTTTGAATTAGTCCATTAGGTTAAAAAATAGCATGAAACTATATAAAGTGGGTAAAAATAGCTTATAAATAGTAATAAAATAAAAGATTACTGTATCATTTTGATTTTTACCCAAATAGTGCAATTTGGACCAAAAATACCTCCAAGATTCAAACAACGATTGTAGGAGCATCAGGAAACAAAATAATGAACCATCTAGATCAGGTAACTCTTCATCTCATCCTCTTAAAATTCAGTGGATTACATTTTTGAATTAGGTTCCAATTTTTTAGTTTTTGAGGGAGGAAATTAGGATTTTCGGTGTACGTGGGTCTCCTTTGTTAAGGTAGTGTGTATGATGAGGTATATGCCCCTGTGTGAACCATAGGGAGCATGTATCAAGCCCTACACATGACTATGTGCAAAGAAGGCCGTGTATAGGTACGCAAATGGCCAAAAAAGGGTGTTTAACTCAAAAAAATTGATTTGTTTTTGCAGGATGGTCCTGGAATGGAGAGAGCAGGAGAATGAGGAGGTGGATGTAGCTGTTGAACGAGATCTGGTGGCTCAAGCGACTCTAAAAATATGTGGTTTGTACAAATTTTGGGCTCTCAAAGGAATGAGGGCCCAAGTGAGGTTATTGGAGATGTTGGTGGGTTACTGGGACCCTGGTAGTGAAAGATTTATCCTCGATGGACAACCACTGAGGATCGAAGTAGAGGAAATCTACTTCTTGAATGGTCTATCACGCCGAGGGGAGGTTGTGAACCTCAAGTCACATGGAGTAGGGAGTGGGATGAAGATCGAGGAGTATATCGATGCCCAATGTATAACAGGGACTCCCAAGGTGGGAATTCAAATCCCCATCCAGGCAATAAGTAATATCAGTTTGACGATCATAGTACTTGTTGTTACTAAGATCATAGGTTCGACCTTGTTGCATCAAGCATCGAGACCGTTGATGTTTTACTCAGTAGAGTGTGCTAGACCCATTGTCTACAACTGGTGTACCTCACCACTGACCAATATGAAAGGTCAATTGACAGAGTGCAAACAAGGGAGTAAGTGAAACTTCGATTTTGCCTCTATTCTTTGCAACCTTTTTTTCGAGCGGGTTCCAGGTCTGGGACCTAGAGTGGAGGTTCTTCCTAGAGGACCACGCGATCCATCCATGGTACGGTGGATCGAGGTCATGAGATGACATGGGGGAGGTAAGGTGACGACACCCTACAACGATGATTTTTTCTTCTGGTGGTGGTGACAGATCATTGCATTGGGCGACTATCCCTATGCGGGGATTGATTTCCGAGGAGATCCTGATATGCCACTTCCACTAGGGGCCGCCTACGATGATATAGGTAAGTTTTTTTTTTTTTTTAATATTTCATTTTTTTTTGTATTTTTGTATTTAAGGAACAAAAATATTTTTGGGATGGTGTTTGAGTATTAACTAGACACTTGTGTAATCACAGACATGGGTCCACGACGGCCAGAGGGATTCCTATGACATAGATGGAGGAACCGTGGAGATGAGGTGGCGGGAGGAGAAGAAGAGAGAGTCCTACAAAACGTGCAGGGCAACCTGTCTCATTTGACACAGAGGATTCCTATGGTTCATGTAGAAGATCTACCTGAAGCCATGCAATGACAAGTGGTTGTTGTACCTAGAGCATGGGTACGACTCTTCCGGTGTCTCGCAAAAACTGTGGTTTGCTACCATGACACACATTCGGCGCCACATGCGTATATGTCGTGGGATATGTATACCGACTGCATATGTGTATTGAGGGTTTTTAGCCCCAATTTTGTAATATAAGCACCATATTTTGAAATATATAAAAATGATCTTTGGCTTTACTTATATCTTACAATGTGTATATTGATTTAATGGTTTTCTTTTCTTTATTAATGTGACAAATGCCAATCTAAAACGTAGTTAGCATAGGCATAAGATACATGATTAGAACTCCTAGGAATGTGATAATATGTAATAAAATCAAATTGTCGTTCTAAAAGACGTACCCATAGGAATCGACGGAGTAAAGTAGGATCACGCATGTGGTAAAGACCGTTCAAATGACATACTACTAACTGGGAATCCATGCGAACTTCTAAAGAGCGAATTCCATGCAAGATAGCATCGCGCAAAAGTTCTATGACGACGCTATATTCGGCCACATTATTCGTGGATGGCCCTAGGCATGCGCCACCTGAAGACACCAACAGACCCTCGGGGTGAGTAAACCACCCAAGTGGTGGAAGCCAAGTTCTGTGTATGATGACTAGCTCCGTCTATGAATCCTAGGTAGACCGAAGACTCCATTGACATTTGCCAACAAAGGGAAAACTCGATAAGTAAGCTAAAGACAAAAAAAGGAGAAAATAGACGTATATACACTAATTTTACATTAGTATACAAAGAATTCGGTTGAATCCTAGGGCTCAAGCGTAGTACCTTTTCAAGTAGAGCCCATTTTTGGGCTCGACCAACTTATTCCCTTCATAATCTTCTAATTCGTAGGCTCCTTTTTCTAGCACACGTTGCACGATGTAAGGACTGTGCCACATGGGTTTAAACTTGCCTGCCCCTAGCGGTTCTTTGTCTTTGTCTTGGATAGACAGACTTGTCGTACTGAACCTTGACACATTTCTTGTTTTCCTCGATAGTCATAAAGGCATCTTGACACTGCTCATCAAGACTCTCTAGGGCATAAGGCGTTGCTCTAAATCTGAAGTATCAAGTAGGAGCTCGACTGCCAAATTGAGAGAAGGGATTTCACATTTAACAAGAAGGATCAACTCCACACCGTGCACTAACTGAAAAGGGGAAAAACTAGTGGCAGTCTTAACTGAGGTTCGGTATGCCCAAAGCGTGGGATATAGCATGATGTGCCAATTGGAATTGCTCCGACTGACAATTTTTTGCAAAATGGTCTTGAGAGACTTGTTGACGACCTCTACTTGCCCATTTTCCTTGGGGTAATAAGGTGATGAATGACCGTGTTTAAACCCCAACTTAGATGCTAGTTCTACCATCATTTCATTTTGAAAGTGACTATCATGATCAGTGACAATCTCACTTGGGATACCGAACCAGGCGATGATTTTTTTGAACATGAAGAAGGCTGCAGTATTCCCATCAAATTTTACGGTAGGCATGGCCTCGACCCACATAGTAAAGTAGTTGACAGCCATGATAATGCGTTGATGCCCCCTAGCCGAAGTTGGGTTGCAATCGACGAAATCTACCCCCCACTTGGTGAAGGGACCGACGGTGATGACTAGGTGAAGAGGGGATGGATGCGAGCACATTTTTCTACACCTGACAGGGTGACACTTCTTAACCACTTTGATACAATCTTTAAAGATAGTGGGCCAGAAATAACCGACTCACAGGATTTTTTGGGCTGTCGCAAGCCCGGATAGGTGACCACCACAAGCCCCTTTGTGGCAATCGTTTAGGACTAACTTAGCTTCCTAGTGAGTTAAGCAATGATGCAAGATATTATCTACTCCTCGGCGATACAAAGTGTCACCGACGATGGTATACTTTTTGTCTTGGTATCGAACACGCCGTCGATCATCTCGTGAGAGATGCTGAGAAAAATTCAAGGTTTGAAGATATAAAACAATGTCTCCATACCAGGGATAGGATGATGAGACAAGGAAAATGTGTTTGTCTACGAAGTAATCGACATGGATAACATCCTCGTCTAATCGTGGAAAATCGGATATTAACTCTGCAAAAACTAGTGATTTCTTGGACTTGGCCGAAGCGAAGTCGAGATCAAATTCTTGTAATATGACAATCCATTTATTATGTTTTCCCTTGATGATACGTCTAGTAAGGACGTATTGAAACGAATTGACATCGACAACCACCATAGTCTTTCAAAGTAATATATAGTGATGTAAGCGTTGGACTCTGTGAACGGCAGCCAAAGCTATCTTTTTCAATGTGAGACTAATTAAGCTCAGGACCGACTAAATTTCGACTGAGGTAGTAGATGACGTGCTCATGGAGCTCATTATCCTCTTGAACTAGAACCATACCAATTGTCTCTGCAGACGCGACAATATACAATAGGTAATCTCTACTGTAATCAAGAGATTTCAGCAGAGGGGTTGATACCAAGGCTTTGTTCAAAGTGTCGAAAGACTCCTGGGCTTGCTCATCCCAGATAAATGGGGTGTCCTTCTTCAAGAGGCGCATGAAACACTTAGTAGTATTGGCATAATTCACTATGAACTGACGTAGAAAGTTATCTTTTCCTTGTAAACCTTAAAGTTGTCTAATTGTGTGCGGGGGAGGCAACTGAAGTATTGCCTCAACCTTAAGAAGATCTACCATGATCCCGGTCTTAGAAACTAAAAACCCTAAGAGATGACCAAACTTAATGCAAAAGATGCATTTATGAGGGTTTAACCAGATTCTATAGTAATGACATCTTTCAAAAATTATCTGAAGGTGTATAACATGATCCACTCTCTTGCGAGAGTGAGCAACAAGATCATCCAGGTAGGCTTTGACTATGTGCTTGAGATCGTGAAAAGTGAAAGTCGTGGCACGTTGGAAGGTTGCTCTGACGTTTTTAAGGCCAAAAGACATTTTTTGGTATGCGAAAGTACCCCAAGGACATATAAATGTCATCTTGTGTTGGTCCTCAGGTTTGATCTGGATTTGGTTATAGCCCGAAAATCCATCCATAAAAGAAAAATTTTCCCTTCCTGCACACTCATCAAGAATCTGATCAATGAAAGGTGTGGGTAAGTTATCTTTAGGACAAGCCTTGTTCAGGTCGCAAAATTCCATACACACACGGATGGTTCCTTGCTTTTTATTTACGGGAACAAGATTGGATACCCATTCGGTCAAGGGAACCGGGTAGATGAAGCTGACATTAAGCAACTTCTCCACCTCTGCCTTAATAGCAGGGACCTTCCTAGGATCCACAACTCTAAGATGTTGTCGAACTGGTTTAGCATCCAGGTAAGTTATAATATAATGTTCGACAATCCGAGGGTCGATCCTTGGCATCTCTTCGTATGACTAAGCAAATACATATCGAAATTCTTTGAAGAGATCGGTGTAGATCGGAATTTTTTCTGACAAACAATTTGCACCTATATTTACGTTCTCAATTTTTCCAGGGGTATGAGAGATATCGATCGAGACGGTAGGAGAAATACTCTCCATATTTCCTTCGACATAAATTTTGTGCGTATCAAGTGGAGCGACGACGTGACCGAATATCTCGCTCAGCATAGACCGAAAGCCATGTTGCTCGATTCTTTCAAGAATTGGGAGAAAATAGGATCGATGATGCATGTCATCCCAAGGTCTCTCGGAACCATTCATGGCTTCGAGGATGACTTCGTCCGAAGTCAAAGTATCATCTAGGAAATCATGCGAACAACATAACGAGGTGGCCCATACAGGCCTAAGAATTGGATCCTCCTCGTCCGTCTGCGAGGTAACAGGATCAGGATTGACGAAAGAGTCAAGAACAACTTGATACACAATCTTTGCTGCCGATAGTGGCATATCCATGCCATCATGCAATTGTCCTTCACACGACGAATTCAGAGAAGGTAGGGTCTATGGATCACTAAAATAGGAAGTGCATAAAGGAATGGACCTCCCTGCAGAAGTAGGCGTACTAGACATGGTGTAAACGTGGTGAATCATTGCTGAGAAGTCGAAAGTACCCATGAGGGAAGAATACATTTCGACACCAATATTCTCAGTTGTCAGCTGAGAATTGTCGATCACAGGGATCGACGGTCCAACATATGCGTTAGGACTAGAGTACGCAAAGGATAACTGGTCAATAGTCACGATCTCCCCTTGATGAGGAAAAAAAAGTACGTGGAAGACGGACGATACAAAAACGACCATAGCATAGGTCCAATTGCGACCTAGTAACAGGTTATAATCGAGAGGTTCATCAACTACCTCTACCTTCACCTCTACCGTCTTCCCACCTAATTGGACCAGAAAGGCGGGGAGAATACCATGAGGGTGGAAGGAATGACCGTCGAATGCAATCAACATGTTCGACGACTTGGAAAGGGTTGGAGAACCGAGAGCATTCCAAAAGAACAAGACATAACACAGGTGGTTGCACCTTAATCAACGACTCCTCGTTTGATAGTATACTTGGAATAATCCACGTGGATTTGGAAATCCACATGGTAAGGTAAGAGAGGCTTCACATCCGTGATGTCAAACTTGATAATTTTCGAGCCACTAGGTTCTAGAGCTCCTAAGGCAGAGAGTAAGGCATTCCTCTGTGATGGACACGTCTGGAGTACCTCCAAATTTGACATCGCGAGAGGGGTTTGGCCCAGATCCTCAATAATAGATTAGTTCTGGGCAACTCTAGCATTAGGGTTGTGGGTAGAGTGCTTAAGTACTCCTTTGAATACGAGGCAGTGAATTTGGTTTCTCAATCTGTAAGTTCGTCTCCAGAGGGGGAGGAGGAGATTCTAGACTGGTACTAGCTTCTGAAGAGCTATAATCTCAAGAGAGGGTGGCTATATCTATTTTTGCATCGACCATATTGATACACACACGATCGCCATCTTGCGATGGTGGGTTTTGACTTCCACCGGACGCATTTACGGCGTTCGAAGAGCTCGAGGCTAAGTGCTAGTTGTGTGGGAATGGATTCGTCAGCACAACGGGCGGTAGATTTAAAAGCCTCACAGCCTCTACGATTTTGGGGCATAAATGTATAAGTTGGTCATCGGTACACAATTTACAAGGAAATTTCACCTTACGTTTTTCTTTCTTTCCCTCTCCAGCTTTATCATTCTGTCTCCCATTATTGTCTTTGTCCTTGGGTTTATTATTATTCTTCCCACCCTTATGATTGTTTCGACCTTTCCTTTTATTCCCGTCTGGTTATTGGTCACCATTTGGGTTCTTTGATGATTGCATGGAATGTACATCCGTCGATTGGGTGGGTTTGGAGGATGCATATGAAGATGACCCTCTGACAGACTTTGTTGCCAAGTCTGTGGACTTTACATTGGTGGACCCTACAATTCCATCAATATGAGGTCCAGGATTCTGTCTAGGATCATGATTTGGCCGCGATGTGTCCAGAATAAGGTGATATAACATCCCAAACTGAGCGTATATCAAATCGAGTTGTTGGGCTCTAAAGATAGCTTCTTCCTCGTTGAAGACCCTAGAACAAGAAACATCCTTCGAGATAGGAGGGTGAAAAGACTTTAGGAACCATTCTAGAAGAAAGGTCGGGGGTATAGGAGTCTTAATCAACCGCTTTCGTCTACGCCATTGTCGGATATGATCCGAGATGTGAGTGTCGGTACCCTAGCGTAGAGTCGACAAAAGTTCAAGGCCAACATCGTAATGAATGGGCAATTGAAAGTGGTTGAGAAAGGCTAGCACCAAATGATGGAGTGACCTGTATGTCCCCTTAGGTAGCTCAATGTACCATTGTGACACAACTCCAATGAGAGTGCGTTGGAATAATTGTAATCTAATAGAATCATGGTTCAGAGAAATTGATGAGCACCAAAGATGAAAAGTAGTGACGTGATCACCAGGGTCCTCCCCATTCTTACCTTCAAACTTTGGAATTTCTGACGGAAGTTTGGCGGGGACAGGGGGCCATGTGGGATCATGACTCACCGGGTCATTCACTAACTTAGACAAGTCTGGCAGATTAAGCATGGACAAAAAGGGAGACAAGGTTGCGACATCTGGCCCCACTCTCTCGCGAAAGATTGTGCATTGGGAACTGCATTCCATCCAGGATTCTGGTTAGGACCAAAACCCTGTCCGGAATTATAAGGACCTCCTCTGGGCTGATTCGTATAAGATGGGTTGGGCATCATTCTAGAAGGAATGTTCTGATAAGGATTATGAAAATTGCAGTCGGATTAGATCCGAGTTGAGGGTTTTGAAAATTGCCCCCAACTGGATTGGATCCAGGTTGAGGGTTTCCCAAAGTGTAAGACTGACCTCCTCCAAGTGGGAATTCAGAGGATTGAAGTGGATTCTTCATGCCAAAAGTATTGGTTGGAATCGACACCAAGGAGATAAGGATGTAAGATGGAACTTGTCTGCCAGATGGGTTGTTCCATCCAGCTATAGAAGGATTAGACACGGGGTTAAGAAAAGGGACACTTCCTAAATTAGGATTCGTTTGGGCAATATTAGAACTACCAAACGGAAAAGGAGTGTAGGGAGGTGTAGTGCCCCCAAGTCCAAGGATAGCATTGGGGCCAACAACTGGGATGGTAGTTGAAAACTGCGACGTGAAGTTAGGCATACCATAAGAAAATGGACTAGAAGCCATAGGGATGGATTGAACATTGTAACCCGACGAGTGACCGAAACCCCCAAAAGGGTTCAAGGCAAGAGATGAAGCATTAACTACAGGCCAAGCCATAGTACTAGTATAAGCCTCCAACACTACAAATGTAGCGGTTGCAGGAGTTGAAGGGGTGCCATTAACTATAGTGGGTATGGGAGTCGAAGAACTCCCAGTGTTTTGAAGACTATACTCAGTACTCATCCTTGTGGAACCACAAGTTTGAAAGGTGGATGTCTGTGCCACTTCTACAAACTCTACGCCTTTTAGAAGGCAAGAACCTGAAATCTGGTGGTAACTGTAGCAACTGACGGGACCAACGAGGAAGTTGGTACAACTCCACGATGACTTATGACTCTACAAAATACAAATATATCCTAAGGCCAACTAGTAGTCAAAGAGCATACCAAAAATTCAAACAACCAATATGCATGCAAACAGGCTAAAGTGGCTGAGTGGCCTCCCTTGCTAAAGAAGGTATGCCTCATCCAAGAGGGACTTGAGACTCCTTGCTAAAGTTTGGAGGTAAAAGAATCAATTATAGAGGCCCTCGTGGGCTTAAAAACCAGTCATTTAGATCCCCCCAGAAAGGTAATCCTCCATAAAGGTTGTGTGTTGTCTGACCTCTATCTAACCCAAGATACAAGCAGAATAACCCTTGCAAGTAACCTATGAGATACCTAAGTCAAGCAACTAATAAACCACTATATAATCGATGCACAGGCGAGCAGTCGTAAGTCCGGATCATCGTATGGACAGGGTAGAAAAGCCTGAAACCTTGAAAGCACCACCTCTCATAGAGGTATGGGTACTGGCAAGATCCCCAAATACGAATAAATCCATAGAAATATCTCTGATGCTAGGAAAGTATCGAGGGGTTATCCCTTCAACTAACTTCGCACGAACTCATGATTAACTTTGGTGTGAGCAGAGCCTCTTGATATTACCAATTATACAATGGACTTCTCAACTCCCTGTCTCAGACACATATGTTGATTTAATTTCCTTGGAGAAGTTTACTCACAAAATCCTATTCCAAGGCACTAAATCCTAGGCTAGTTTCTGCACATAAAAATGAAATTGTGACTAATCAATTTTAGTTTGGAAACGAAACTCATGATGTTATGACTCTGCAAAAGATAAATATGAAAAGAATGCAAATTCTACCTTTAACTTTTCAATGAATGATATGCTAATAAAAACAATGCAATTTTCAATTTCAACTTTGCAATTCAGAAGTAAAATGAAATCTTTTTCTAAATGTACTAAGCTAATGATAAAGGTTCAAAGACAAAAATGTTAACCAATGCAAAATGCCTATTTTTTTTGTATTTTCAATATATTAAAGAGAAAATGCATGGACTGAAAAGAAACCTAATATATAAGTTCTACTGTGTATAAATGAAATAACTTGAGCATAATACCAAGCATCCAAGCAAACAACCTAGGGTTCAAGGACAAACCAAAAAATGAAAAAAAATGAGAAAGACTACGCCCATAAATTCAAATCCCAATAGGCTTCCTGTCAACCTAGAGAAACTCAATAGGCACTACAAAGACCTAAGAAGGCTCATCAAACATCAAATCCCACCCAACAGTCACTATACCAAGCAAACAAGCAAGGGAAAGTGGTATACGTGATTGTTCAGGAGAACTATGTGTATATACGCAGCTTGTAGAGAGGAAACACATGTGTATACATGACTGTCAGGGCAAAAGGAGCGTACAGGCTTTAAAACATGGCCATGCAAGGGCAAAAAAGATAAAAACTCAGACTCAGAGTGAAAAAAATATGTCAAGCAGTGATACGACAAGAAACATAAAGGAAAAAGAGCAATGCAAGAAGAAAATGTACTTCAACCCTTAGAAGGAAGATCTATCTCTAGTGGAGTCTCCATTTCTGTTACAAGGGAAAAACTCTCTATGGCCAAGGGTAAACCACAACAGACAGGTATGACTGTAGAAATCAACTCAATTCCATTGTATGCTATATAAACTAATGTGTAATATAAGAAATAGGCCTACCTCAATCCAACGTTTGATGATGTTCCACCGTTGAGCACTTCGACCCAAAGCTTTGTACCTGCAATAAGTTCTTCTACGAACAAGCAAAGCGAGTATATAGTGATAATGAAAAGGGGTTAGCACATCAGATAGCATAATCCATTAATAAACATTACAAACATGCCCATGGATAATAATCATATATTTGCACGATACCAATAGGATGGGAAAGGAGTATTTCTATTAATAATTGATCGACATAAGTGTCAACATTACAGACTTCTGTGTCAGCACGGTTCAAAACCAAGGAACCAAGTTCCTTCCAACTAGGTCTCCACCACTTCAATCCTCCACCAAAGGCAAGCTCAAAAGAGAGAGACAATGAGGTTCTCTCAACAATAGGGAAAGATCTTGGGGGATGAACACTGTGTTCAGACTTGAGGGACAAAGGGATGCAGACTCAATATGAATTAATTTCTCTAGAGTAACTTTGCACTCAAAGTTGAATGCTTTCTCCTCTTTTCCATAGCTCAAAATTGTGCTCTTATAGCCTTCACAATGCAACTGAAGGGCCGAGTCAGAACATTTCCAATATATGGAAGGCCAAGGATCAGAGATCTCTTTTCGTGACATGGAAACCCGACTCCATTTTTTTTTGGAATCCCGATGTACGTGGGTTGTAGTTGAGCAGCCTGCATATACGCTTGTTGTATAGATGATAGGGCGCGTATATGTGGAAAAATGTTTATTTTTAGCTCTGGATTTGTCAAAAAGGGATGATAAGTCTGCATAGGGAAATGGAAAAAGGCCCTCCATGCAAGATAGTAATGGTGAGGCAAATCTTGCTATAACAACGTTGAGTTCCCCCATAAGGTGAGGAAATTTCTGCTGAATTTGGCCCCAAGTGAGCCACTTGCCTTGGTGCAAGAGTTGCCCTGCTTTGACAACTCAATAAAGATGGATCCTTTGCTGGTGAGAGCCCTTGATCTGTTTGTCCACAACATGATCAATAGATTCTTGTTGTATGCAGTCAGGGTTGAGCTATGTTGGTATCATCTGTTCTGCTATCTTTGAGGTGTCCATTAATGGCGGGAAATATGGTTGAAGGATATCCACATTGAACATTGGGT
Organism: Picea mariana; assembly: GCA_032191745.1. Taxonomy (NCBI): domain Eukaryota; kingdom Viridiplantae; phylum Streptophyta; class Pinopsida; order Pinales; family Pinaceae; genus Picea; species Picea mariana. The sequence continues at coordinate 32,816 of JASDQU010589045.1, read as the reverse complement.
GCAATCCAAGGAAAGGAGGAATGTTGAGCTCTAAATCATTATCACCCACAACCTTGGTGATGGTGTACGACCCATAACGGAGTGGGCGAAGCTTCCTATGGGATCCTGTAAGGTTCTCTTTCTGCAAGTGAAACCAAACTTTGTCACCCACCTGAAACTTATGTGGCACCCAGTGTTGATCATGGCACTGCTTGTACTTGTCATTGGACTTCTGTAGGACATCCTGAACCTGTTGGCGGATGTGCTGGATAAGCTCAATGAACTAGGTGGCTTTGTCAACTTCAGTTGGAGTAGGATATGAGTCGGTCGAGGTGACTGCAAGTGGTAGTGCAACATCTATGGGACCCAATGGTTGGAATACCAACCCCACCTAAAAGGGGATGTGGCCAGTTGAGATATGGAGGGCTCGGTTGTAGCTATGTTGAACATAGGGGAGGCTCTCATCCCATGTGCTAGGGTGCTTGTAATTATACATGCGCAGGATATGCACGATCATTCGATTTATGACCTCGGTTTGGCCATCTTTCTGGGGGTGGAAGGCCGTGGATTTGGTGAGCTTGGTGTCCAGCAGTGACCAGAGGCTTGACTAGAATGTCCTGATAAATCGACTATCCTGATTTGAGACAATGGTTTGTGGGATTCTAAAATGTACCCATAATCATTCAAAGAAGATCTTGGTAGTGACCTTTGCTGTGATGCTCTTCTTGCAGGTAGCCAAAATTGCCATCTTAGAAAAGCAATCCACAACCAAAAAAACATAGTCATTGCCCTTCTTGGTGGACAAGAGGCCCGACATGTAGTCTATTGAGATGGATTCCCATGGCCTGTCAGGAGTAGGCATAAGGGTGTATAGGCCCTATTTATTAGTGGCCGGTTTCGCAATCATGCAGGCAGTGCAGGACCTAATATATTTACTCACCTCCTGTCGAAGTTTCAGCCAGTAGAAATGTTTCTGCAACATTTCCACTGTCTTTTCGATGCCAAAGTTTCCTGCCACTCGAATGTAGTGGGATTCCCAGATCAGCTTCCCTTGCTTGCTTGATGGAATGCAAATATGGCCCAGACGGCAAAAAAACTCGTCCTGAAGATGGAAATTAGTGATAACTGTGTTTGCGCCAAACACTTGGTAGGTGGTGGTGAACTCCAGGTCTGTCTCATAGAGTTGGGGCCATCCAGAGGTCTCATGGCCATAAGAGTCTAGCACTATGGTGAGTGCCATGTCTGTTGGTCTGCTGAGGAAATCAACGAGGCAGTTGGTGCTTCCCATTTTATACTTGATGCTGAGGTGGAGTTGTTGCAAGTACGTGGACCACTTCTGATGGCGGTCATTCTGAAATTTGCCTTGTGTTTGCATGAACTGCAGTGGCTTATGATCAATGTGGATGTCTGTTTCCTTCCCAAGAATGTAATGTCTCCACTAGAAACAAGCTTGCACAATGAAGTACATTTCTTTGTCGTAAGTAGGGTACTTACGAAAAACATCTGATAGTGTCTCACTATGATAGGCCATGGGACCATGCTGAAGGAGAATGGTACCCACATAATACTCTGAAGCATCTGTCTCTATCTGAAAGGGATGTTGTAGGTCCGGTAGTGAAAGTACTAGGGCTAAGCATAACCGTTTCTTCAAATCATCGAACGTTTATTGTTGGGACTGACCCCACACAAATTTAGCCTTACCACCACTCATGGTTACTTGGCCGAGGGACCATGCAATATGGGAGAATCCCAACACGAACCTGCGGTAGAAATTGGCAAGTCCCAAGAAGCTCCGAAGCTCAGTGAGTGTGGTTGGGGCTGGCCAGTCATGAATGACTTGGATTTTGGATGGATCCACATGTATGCCATGATGATCAATGATGTATCCTAGGTAATGAACCCTGTCCATGCCGAAGGAGAATTTTTCCAAGTTGGCGTAGAGTTGGTGCTGCTGCAGGGTGTGCAGAACCTGTTGAATATGATGCAAGTGTTCTTCCCAAGTCTTGCTGTAAATGAGGATGTTATCCAGATACACCACTACAAAAATATTGGTGAATGGTCACAGGATATCGTCCATCATCCTCATGAAAGTGGCTGGAGAATTTTTCAAACCAAAGGGCATGACCAACCATTCAAAAAGACCTTCCTTTGACTTGAAGGCGGTCTTCCATACATCTGTCTGTTCT
>JASDQU010589045.1:16253-30512 GCA_032191745.1 Picea mariana | reverse complement strand
ATGAGATGGGATGGATATGCCCCTTGTGGAGCAGTTCTTGGATCTTCCGCTTGATCTCCTCATTCTATAACAGAGAGCGACGGTAGACTGGCCCATTGGGAAGCGGTGCATTGAGGTTCAGATCGATGGGGTGCTTGACCTAACAGTGCAGAGGTGCCCTGGTAGGTGAGGAGAAGATATCTGAGTATTCTTCCATGACCTTATTCACTTTCTTTTGCTGTGTGGAGAGGTCAGCCACAGAGACCATGGATGTGGCTGCGATCTTTCACTCATTCTGAGAGAGAATAATGAAGAAGACAAACTTCACTGTCTGAGAGATGACCTTTCTGTATTGCTTGGCAGAGATCAAGGAAATAGCACTGGGTGGGACTGCCTTGGGTATCTTGTACAATTTCTTGTTCAAAGTAATAATAACACTGCGAGGCCTAGACTCATATACATCATGACATTTCCATAAATATGGTTGGACCAAAATAACATTACAAACTTCAAGAGTGGAAACTTCAAACAATACATCATCTTTGAAGGGCTTGATGTTGTATGACAGGCAACATTGTTGGTTGAAACAGATGTAATTTCCTTGGCGGGGCCCTCCGATGGTGTAGGGTTGCGGGTGCGGCGTTGTCGATAGGGTGAGTCACTTGAAAACCTCTGCTGAGATGAGGTTCTTCTGGCTACCGCTTTCAATGATGAAGTGCAGGGAGGTACCCTTCACCCACATCTATGAATGAAAAAGGCCCTCGCCTTCCTCTGGTTCGTCTGGTTGATCGGGTTGGAGCTTGGTGGTAGAAACAATAGCACTGGGTTCTGTGTCAATGATCCATCTCCCCCTTTCTAGTTATGACTCAGAGTCAGAACACACATATGATTCAGATTCTTTCACCTCAACCACCAATGACTGCTTCAAGTGACAATCAAAAGTGTTATGCCAAGGGCTCTTATGGTAGTCACACCACTTCCTGGTATATTTCTTTGTGTTTCCAGTGCCCTTCTTTGCTTGCGGCCTGGACTGGTTGTCCTAAGGCTTTCTGTCTTTTCTCTATCCTTTGTTCTGTGGGTTGGGGCCGCCCTTTCCTAGATTTTGTTGTGAGGGGTTCCTAGGCCCAAATTGCCGCGTCTTTTGTTTAAGCTTCTGCTCTATTTTGACAACATATCGGTAGGCCACACCCAAGGATGAGATGTCCAGAAACTCCATTTTGGACAGGATGTATCTATGCAGACCACCACAATACTTGAGCACCAGATGTCGCTCAAAATGTTTGATACCCAGCTTGGTGTGCAAGGTATGGAAGATATTTATGAACTCAGGCACCGCTTGGTCTCTTTCCTGTCACAACATGGTCCATTTTGTGTACAGGTCGTCATAACTTCCAATAGGATAGTATTGTTTCTTAATAAAATCCCTTAAGGAGTCCTGGGTGAATGCGACTGTAAATAATGAGGGTTCCTCTATTTCGTTTTGCTCAGAGAAATTTTCCCACCAATCTTTGACATGGGGTACAACTTTGAGGAGTGCAAAAGTAATATTTTCTCTATTCGAGAAGTTATAGATATAGAAATTCCCTTCTAGCAGATTCAACCATTTGTCTACCGCATCTGCGTCTATCCGACCTTCAAATATATGAATATCGAAGTTGATTTGTACCTTGAAGGGGGCGATGCCTCTGTTTGAGGAAGATGTGTCACCTGTTGGTAGTCGCTGAAGTATTTGCGCAAAACTATCCATCATCTTGTTCCTCTGTTGCGTGAGAGATTCCTCGAGAAAAATTTTGAAGGGATTTCTTGTCTCATCGTCTCTTTTTTCTTCTGCCATGAGAGGTTGTTTTGGCGTGCAAGAGATTTTGTCCTCAAGAGAAACAAGCTCGAGACCCAATTCTTTGTACCCTGACCTCGTTGGGGACATGCATTAAGAACGACAAGGAGCAGACCACTCTGATACCACTGATCCAGAATATATTTGTAGAACGAAATGAAGACAAATTATTATCAAAATATGCTTAATACAAAATAAAATATATACAGTAAAACTGGTTTCTATTTAATAAGGAAATAAGCTGAAACTGTAAAATGCAGCGAAAACAAGCTTGTTAGAATGGTGGCAGATTATCTATGAGAAGAGATGTGATGGTTGCGCTCATTCAAAAGAATACGATTATAATGAGGATATGAAGGCCTTTTTACAATAAACATGAATGTCAAAAACCATAGACATCCAAAAACCTAACCCTAGGAGATGAAACGCCAAAAGTCATGTGGGCCCCGTTTGGGTAAGTTAGTACATCAACTTTCCAGGGTCATAACTTTTGCATACGATATCTGTTTTAGGCGCACGATAGCTTGTTGGAATCTGACTGTGGCGAGCCCTAAAAATGTTGTTTAGGGTCTCAAAATGGCCTCGCAAGTTAGGGACCCAAAAACTAGGGAAAAAACTGCCAAACTGAGCTAGTTGGAATAGGTGGGATGCCACTGACATCCATCTAGATCAAGGAATATCAAATTTTTTCCATCATTCACTTAGTTATGAGCAATCCCCATAGAATATGATAGGGGGTAATCTCAAGTTATTGTCATTATTGTCCTGGTTATGAGAAGGCCTCATAGAAATTGATAGGGGGGAGTCTCAAGTTATTTCAATCATTCTCTGAGTTATGAGCCTACCCCATAGAATTTATAGGGGGGAATCTCAAGTTATTGTTGTCATTCTCTTGGTTATGAGCAAGCCTCATAGAAATTAATAAGGGGGAATCTCAAGTTATTGCCGTCATTTTCTTGGTTATGAGCAAGCCTCATATAAACTAATTGGGGGGAGGCTTAAGTTATTAATGTCATTATCTTGATTATCATTCAATCTCACTCAAACTCATGTTCACATACTCATACCAACTATAAACCCTATCTAATAACACTTATAACCCATAACCCTTTTAAACTTGAATGTCTATCACCCCTAACACCTAAACCATAAACCTTAACACCTATACAATATAACCTCCATAAATCCTAACCCTAAAACTTAACACGTATCAATGTTATAACTCATAGATACAAATATCACACAAAAATCACAACTTAATTATCATATCTAAACTCTATCTCCTATTACATGTAATCCCTAATCCCCACACCTAGTGCCTATAATTCCTCACCCCTAACCTTAATCACCCTAAGCCATACAACTTAACTCATATAATCTTTAACCCTAATAACCCTTAACACTTCACCATAATGTCTAATCCATGAAACCCCTAAATTATTTAACCCTTGATACTTATGAGCCATCACCTAGCAACTTCCCTGTAGTGCACATAAGGGGGTAATTCAGAGTACCTAGGGAGGCACCCAAGGGGAATAATTATAGATAGGTAGTTATCTATTGAGGCCATTTCCAGGTAATATGGGGTACCTAGATACACTACATTCCCTCAATCCTTATAACCCTAATCATTCACCCATATAATAAGCCTATTTTTAAAAATTTTAATCAACTAATTTTCAATATTGTTGATAGATCATATAAAAAATGGTGGGTTCATTAAGTTAGTTTTTTCATATGATTCAAAGTCTAGCTCAATAAGTTCATCTAGTAATAACCCGAATTTCAAAAGTGTCTTATTGCAAAAAAAGTTACATATTTTTATTACAATACTTTGGATGTTCTCTTGTAAGTATCACCTTTGTATTATTGCTTGTTCATAGGATACACACGAGTTCTAGTTGAACATCAAACAATTCCTCCTCTAGTACAAACTTGAAGCAGTCTACTAGTTCATACTTTGCTCAAGATGTAAGTTCATACTTATATTAATTTGGTTATAATATTTGGTTAAATATGACATGCTTATTTTAATTTTCATGTTTATTATGCTTATTATCTATATTTTCAAAATCCAACTCCGACCATATCTCTTGCCGGTACTTCAACATGACATGTAAAAAATAATGTATGTAAATTAATAAATTATAAGGAATGTAGTTTATGGGTGTATGATGAGTTTTTCATGATGACCAATGATGTGATTAATATATCTATGTATACCTATATGATTTGCAAGAACTTGGGGAATGTTCCCCAACTTCCGATCCTAGCATAGTTCATCCTCAACATGGAATCAAATTTCAAAGGATATTAACTGCAAGACATATGTGCAAATAGACCCTAATCAAGACCTATTGCACCTGCCATATTCTAGTAAAGAAGTGAACTTAGAGAAAATGGAGATGATCCTTTGTAGCTTTACTATGAAGAATTAGTGATGCGTGGTTGTTCCAATTGCAAAGGACTAAAGAAACATAGATGATGTATTGCAACAAAACATTACCAATGTGATAAACTCCCTATGATTGTTGGAGTTTTTCCTTCTACCATTGTTGCAAACCCCATAAGTCTTGTAGAGTGCACACAAACTCATCCCTTCCTCAAAGTATCATATAGGAAAATATGCATTGTAAGGAAACCATCCAAAGATTTCTCAAATTCTAAAGATTCATCAAATTCCTCATATTTTGAGAGCACAAATGGTGACTAGGTCACTGGAAGGGAAAATATATAAGAGTACAAAAAATATCCAAGCCCTTTACCAATCAACAGATACCTTTGGAAGGTGTTGGTGTTGCATAAATCCTAAGCAACCTAGAGCCACTATATAAATAGTCATGCAATAAAGCCACATATGGTGCTTAGGAATTTTCCATTATAGGAGAGAGTTTCTCATATTGTGACTGTAGTTTCATGCTTTCCCCTTTTAAAATCAAAGGAGCAAACTTAGGCCTATATATCATGTCAAACATGTGTGTTCCTGATGGAAATGTTTGTCATTAGTACCTTTTTGTGGACCTCATTATAGATGTAATGATTATGGTAAATCGACATCATTCAAATATTTTATTTCTAAGTACAATATGTTCTTGAATTTGTCAAGAAACTTAAATGATGATGTATATGTGGATGGTCATCCATGCATACATGGGAACATTATAAAATTTATTATCATAAAAAAACCAACACAAAAATTGAAATTGTAACTTTGTTGAGAGGATTAATAACAAGGAAAGCTTCCTATAAAGATTGTAAAATTATATGTTTGCGTAGTTGTAATTCAAAATTTATATATGAGAGATGCATGGTTAGTAAAGTCTCCATCCTTGCATGTTATCATTAAATAATATTTAATTGTATCTATCTATCTTAATAATTTATATTTACATTATATAAAATTAAAATTATATATATATATATATACTACATTATTTTTACTTTTATTTATTAATATATATAACATGATGGTAATATAAATAATATTAAAAAGAATACAAATCAGACAAAACAAGCAATCACACGAAGAAACACTCATACATCCCTTTCATGCTTCTCCAAAACCAACTGAACCATTGTGGCAATTTGGTTTTGGCACCCCGATGGAACAGGGGAGGGGATTTTGGTAGGAAGGGATGCGACTTTCACTGTAAATTTGATAATTCGGCATCACACTTGGGTGAAAGCATCTGTTTCTCTATTAAAAAAGGCCTTGACATAAGTGGATCTATTTACTGTCAAGTTATTTGGATCATATATGCGACTTGAGGATTTTCTGGTTATGGCCAGCTTGATATATTTCCACCAACCATGATATATTTCCACTAATAGTTTGACTTGGACTTTACACATTTTGGTATCAATCGAGGTGTGGTGATTCTTGTATTTATTTTCTCAAATTTCCAGTCATAGGATCTTGGCATTTGGTCTGTACATTTAGGTTTTGTATGTTTTAATGGAAAACTCACATTTCTTATTTTGATTTCTTATTTTGATGACATATCTCACTATATGGAACTTGGAATCATGACGTATGGTATTGCATTTTATCAATTTCTTGAATCATAACAATATTCATGTTTGTCAAGAAAATAGATTATATTTCATGGCCTTTAAAATTTTATTGGGAGATATTTGTGTGTTTGTATTTTGTGACATTTTCTGTAATTGTGTTTGTTGTAATACAGTTATTTTGTAAAGTTCATGTAAGACACTATTAAAATGTCTAAGTTTGAATAAATCTGGGTTTAGATTAGCTTGCAAATTGGAATTTTTGTTTGCATTTATACTGTACACATTTTTCGCATATTCTTTAATCTCCTTCTAAAACTAATACGATATGTAAGATAAGCTTGACACTTAATTTTGTGCTATATTGGTGTTCTCTTCAATTAAAGGTTCATGTTTCATAGGGTTCTAGAAACATGATTCTTCTAGTTTGCTAAAAAATAAGCATTTTACATATTAGGGTCATTGTGGTCACAATGGTCTATGTAAGGAAATTCCTTGATCAAAGGGTGGTCTCAATTTCATAAAAAGTAAATTAATGAAGATAAACTATATATTGAATGATATGCTTAGTGTTAGAGAACTTTATTCTACCCATTGCAATAAGAGGCTAATATAATGTGACTATTATGAGAACTTATTGATGATGGTATTTGTTTGAGGTTAAAATAAAAATGTCTTTATAAATTTGTTACACTGTGTTATTGGTACATTTTGTTTATGCATTTTGGTTTTCCTTATGGTTGTTAGGTTCCAGTGTTAGTGCCATCATTTTTGGGTAGGAGGTCTAGTATGAAAGGGAATCCAAGTAATAGTCATTAAGGAAGATGTGAAAACATGGTAATATGATGTTCTTGATGTTTAAATGTGTATTTACTCTCTCTCCTCTACAACTATCAAGATCTATTTAGGTTCAATATGCTAATGATTGTTGAACCAAATTACATTTTTAACATCGAAAAACAATTAATATTGGTGAAATTTGTCTTGTCTTTTAACCCCTGGAAAATGTTTGTTAACCAATGTTAAATTGTTAACTAACATTCAAGATGTCTCTTAATCGACATCAAGTGTCCATAATCACTTTTTAAAGATGTCAATATATCTAATGTCGATTAATCAACATCCGTGATAATTTTTTTTGACTGACGAGTATTTTATAAGTTTGACGTGTTTGTTGATAGAGTTTTTTTTCTACCTTTTAAAAAAGAGTTGCAAGAAAGAAAAAAACTTTTGTGTTTTGAAGAGTTAATTATGTGACATAATTGACAATAAGTTTAAAGTAATTAATCATTTAATTATCTACCCACAGAACAAAAGTCTTGCGAGACACCGTGCATTGTATGTGCATGCCTCATGTCTCTTTATAGTTTGTTTCTATAATGCTCTTATAGAATGACATTGCATAATTAATATAAGAATGGGAATTGCATCATTAATCTAAGAATGGAAATTGCATTCACAGATAAAACATCTGCTGAATTAAATCAGACTTGCAAAATGAAAAAAACACTTGCAAAAATTAAATAACAACCCACTCTTGCATTCAATGGAAATTATTGCTATCAAACACTTCATGTTGTATTGAAATTCTCATTAAGACAATTGTAATGTAAACTGTTAGCCTAATAAACATTGATGTCTATGTGATACTTATTCTAAATCTTGAAGATAAGTACAAAACAAAAGATAACAAATCCAACAGTAAAGTAATGAAACAATGGCAAACATGTTTTGTTGAGTGGGCCATGCCTCCTTATTATAGAGTATTGATATTAGCTACAACATAACTAAATTAATTAAGAACTCACACAAATAAATATAAATATGGATCAAATTGGAGTTCCTTGTATTATTAAACATGTCATCAAAAACTCAGAAAATGTGTTTATCAAAAGTTTGTCAGCTTATCAAAGAGGTGGTGGACCCTTTTTATACATGAACTTGTCTTTCTTAACTAAGCACCGAAGTAACAAACATAAAAAACGTCTCTACATTATCTACTTGAGAATATCAAAGATTCTCAAGTATTTACACTAGATTACTAACTTTATCTTGTATACTAGCATAATACATGTATGATCGCCAGGAATATAGGTAGATATAATTAGATTGGGGTGCCTAATCAATGCTATGAATAAATGTTCATAAGAAGGAGGTGAAGGCATGATATATGGAAATTTTTGGAGCCTTATGTAGCAATCTCCAACAAGAAAATTCTACAAAAAAAAGGACCCATTATGTCTCCATAATTGAGCTTGTTACACATCCATGTGCAACCTTACAATTTCCCTTTTCATCCTATGGATTAGAATAATCTGGTTGGTAGTGTTTTTCATGGAGATTGCTCCAACTAAATAGAGGATGACCATGTTCTCCCATAATGTAATATCCCAACTTGATTACTACATTATCCCACAATGTTGCCTCTTCATGCTCATTCTCATAAAAACTGAAGTGATAGTCAGGTGAACGACATGAAATAAGGGGAACATGAAACCTCAACCCCAACCACTCTATCCCATACCTCAAAGAATTTATATAAAATTTAGACTTGTTTAGTGCTATATTAAAATTGGGTTATGAGACGGGTTCTCTTTTCCTTAGATCAATATATAGGGCATCCCACCTTTGCTAGGAACCCAGTAGACTCATGCAACTCTTATTGGTTTATTCTTCTCTCACATTCAATGAGTATAGCCATCTAAGTATGGTGTATGTGGGTAGAAACATGACATTGTTTCAATAGTTCTTGATACTCCATTATTACCATAGGAAGAACATGATATTCATCCCTCACCCATAAATTGGTTGATCTCTTTGCATATTTCAAATTTTCCCATGCTTTATTCCACTAAACTTTGTGTGCTAATAAGGAAGTGGAATCTCTTAATTGAATGTACCCCAAAGAGGTTAGGGTTCCATTTTCTTTTTCCACCCACCAAAAAGTCATTGTTGATGCAGTTCACATAGAAAATTTTTGTTTTCTCCTTCACATACATTTAAGTAAAATTTGCATAATTGATTAGTTGTGAGAACATTACAAGAATTACCCACAACTAAGGAATGAAGCTGGAAAGAAATCCATTGTTCCTTTAAGAAACCAACATATATAAGGGAAGATGATATATAGGTAAGGGCCTAATGAGCCAAATGGAACATATTATCTTTGTCCAATTTTAATTGGTGAACAACCCTCAAGGGTTCTTGAAGACTTTGTTGTTCTCTCCAAAAATACTCCCATCTTTCCCCTTTTTGGGAATATAATTCAACCCACTGCTCTCAATGTCTACGAATATCTTGATGATGTGCCTGCCATATTCCCAACCTAATGACTTAGCAATATTCCTCTGGTTTTCCACTTTGTCCTTCAACCGAATGATTTCAAATGACTCTAATGCTAAGGCATGAAGCATATAATTTGGTAGCATAACATCTCCTTCAACTACTACTTCTTTCTTTATCACATACTCAAATATATTTTCCTCTAGGGTATCCCCATTTATTATTGGCATCTCCTCAACTTGAGATTCCATTGAAACTTCTGCTACATTTTCCAAATTCTCAGGCACAATTTCCTCTTGTACCTATGTTTCAATTTCTATAACATCCTCCACATTCTCAAATATAATTTCTTCTTGAATCCCTTTCCTAGTTTATGTCGGAGTTAAGCCCTCAATTGACTTTGAAGCAGGACCTGCTTCATCAATTTATGTAGTAATACTAATAGTAGTGGGTTCTATATCAATTTTAGTTTCAACAACCTCTATATAAGATTCAACTTCAATAGGTCTTGTAGCAATGGAAATATTACATGGTTTGTAATAACTTCAACTTTGACTGATTTTGTAGAAATTTCAACTGCAATGGAATTTGTAGTAATATCTATTCTAGTTGGATTTGCAGAAACATTGGCTCTACCTAGATCCATAGAAACATCTTAAAACCCTCTTTCTATATTGTTAACACCACCTTCATGTCAAGTATAAGGTGGGTGTTATGCTACTATCTTACTACATACTCTCCATTCTACCTCAGGTTGTCCCTCGATGGTTCAAGTCAAAGTATCCATATTCAGTTTGGGTATCAAATGCCCTTTTCCTTTTTAGGTAGCATCTAATTTTTGGTGTAACCCTTTATTTATTCTTCCTCAAATTTTTATTAATCCTTAATAACTTAGAATACAAAGGCCTATTTTCTTTGAAATGATTCATATGAAAGTTCTCACCAAACAATTTGGTGATTTTCCTCTTTTTCTTATCAGGTTGAGTTTCTATAGTAGTGACCTCTATTGCAATGGATTCTATAGAAATTATTACCCTAGGTATTCTATTAGTTTTACAAGACCAAGCTTTGTAGCAATGATTTTTGCATCAATGTTTCCCCTGGTTCTTCTATGTTTGAAGCCTTCCTATTTGGTAGTCACATTTCCTTTGCCTAGTTTTCGACCCACCAAAGATGTTACCTCATGAATGAAACTATTAGATTTGTCGACCTCAAAATTATTAGGGCTCACTTCTTCAACCACCTCCTCATCTACTAGTTCTTCTTCCCCCCCTTTTGCCGCATGCTTTTTCTTGTCTGCACTTAGTGAAAAATTGTTCCCAAATCAAACCATCCCAAGAAAGAGCATCCATGAACAATAATTTGATTAGTCCATGGTGAGATAAAATCCTATTAGGATGTTAGTGTTTTCTTGATGTCCTTGCCATTGACTGCATATATTTGAGTAAGAAGAAGGGAATGATGATAAGGAAAAAATTCATAGATGACAAAGAAGCTTGAAGTGGTATATGGAAAGTAGGCTATGCCAATTCTTACAAGTGAGATATTTTTGGATATAGAAGGAAATTTAAAACCATGGTTGGCTCAAGGATGTCTATTTAACACCTTTCCTTATGCTTTTGAAAGTCTCACTACCCATAAAAAAATCCACTTTTCCTATTGGCTATAGTTCATCACTCAAACCAACACTCACCTTTTATAGATAGTCTTGTTACCTCTGTCATGCTTTCTTCTATGACTATAATGTGAAGGAATCATACCATGATTGAGGATCCTCATAACATTTGTGAAAATTTCGAGGCTATGCCCATATTAAATGCTTGAAGGTGCTTATAATAGGTCAGCTAGCCTACTTCTTAGAAAATCATTATCGCTTCCAGGTTGACTTGCAAATTACCAATTCCTAGTGGCTCATGGCTAATAATCGATCCTCCCATGGTTACAAAAGACACTGTAGATACTCACTGGGAGAAGAGATGATGCATATTTACTTTGGATAACAATGTAGTGGCAATAGAAAATGTGAAATGGAAAGGAATGTCAAAGAGGGTGGAAAATTTGGAAATAATTATCTTGATTTAGAAAGAATGACGACACATGCAGGAGTCAAAATTGATTAGATATGGTAGTATTTGTAATTATGTTGCTATAAGCTCAAGGTACAATGACAAGGATGCGAGAAGTGACATGAATTAATTCCATATAAGCCACACTAGACATGACTAGGACAAAAAAAAATGGTGTTCGAATTAATCCATGCTTGCCATGTAATGCCCCATATTATTAAATAAGTAATGATAATAATAATAAATAAATACTTAAATGGTTTAAAAATAGAAAGTAAAATAAATAATAAATAAAATAAAAGATTAAAATAAATAAATAAAATGAATCACTTTATTAATAGAATAAAGGGGAAAATAAGAAAACATAAATTTATGGAAAACTAAATTAATAGAAGTCTAAAAAATGTATGTTTAGTTATTTAAATGACAAGTGTAACTTAGGCATGGAACTTCTTGCATGATTTGGTAAGAAAAATTCTATATAATGGAGGTGGAGAAGAAAGCTTGACATTTTTTTTTGCTTGGTAAATTTGAGGAAAAAGGATTGGAAGCTGGCATAGGTAGTTGATTGAGGGATCGGGGGTTCTCAGTCGTGATGACTAAGGGGTTAGTTGGGAGGAGAGTCGTCCTCTACACTCTATTGCTGCATGTTGGATCAAAACTTGGAGTGCAACAATTTGAAATTCAGAGTGTTGTAAGTAAGTTGATTTCTTCCTCTCAGGTAAGTTTCTCACCACTTGCTCATTCTTGTAAATTATGTAATTATGATCAATGCATTTCTATTTTATTCAATTAATGGTCTCAAATTGCTATGTTTATTATGCATTTAGTTGAATTAGAATTTGGGCCATTACATATGGTATCGGCATGGTTCAACTCCTTGTGACCTCTAAGTGTTTGACATAAGTCTTCAATTGGATTGTGTTTGGTTTTTCTTCTAATAATACAATTATTAGATGTTGAGAGATTTATTTGGTTAATCTATTAATTTTTGAGATGTATTTGAAAAGGTCATGAATTTGTAGATTAGCATTCTTGATTAAACCCTTCCTTATTTAGTTTATTTTATTCAGTTATAGTCGAATTATGTCTTTGCAATTTAGGATTTCCAATTAAGCCTTGTTTTTATTAAGCTCAGACATAGAATTTAGCGCATAAAATTTCTACCTACCTTTGACATGCATGGTGCCTTATCCCATGCTCATGTGACTAGTTTTTATGTCGCTCAAGGATGACGAAAGAAGGTCAATTCATTATTATAAAAGAGGTGAATACATGAGGAGGTTGGGTCAAATAGTAATGGATTTCATGCCCCTACGTCTGGTGCTAGGTCAATCAGTAATGTATTTCGTGCCTCTACCTCTGGTCCCGAGTCAACAAAGTAAAATGTAGGATCTGTATCTCCTATTTCTATTGCCTTCACACTACCTATCAGATATGGAATTTGACTTGGGTGTTTATTGCTTGCTATCACACTAAGGGATAATCATTGAATTTGGATGTGACTCGTGAGTCACTGCCATGTAAATATTATTTATTTAACTTTGATACACTTGGAGAATCATTCTATTTTGGACTGTTGTGGGAGGAACTGTTGTGCTACATTACTATAAAGTCAATCATTTTGTCTAGTGCTTTGTCTAAGTGGTTATTAATATAATTTTTCTTTATAAATTTATCTCACCACAATGTTTGAGCAAATGGGTATTAAAGAAATAATATAAAAATATTTTTTCATAAATAAATAATATATATCTTAAGATGGAGGAGTTATTATTATTTTAAACAAATCATATGGTCCAAGTTAGATTCTCAGATGCCAAGAAAGAGATGACACGTTCAAGACACGTCCCATATGAAAATATTAGGTTTAATTACACCGAAGGTGTTCTTTAAGGGGAGGTTCCTCTAGGGGCCTTCTTCGTCCATCCAAAGCCTATAGAAAGTTTCCATTTGTTCATTAGCAACCAACTGATCTTATATGTACACATGTATTCTCCTTCACCAAATCCAAACTCCATGTGTCTTCTCCTTCATTGACTCCAAACTACTACTACTCCATAAGTGACAACTTCTAGGTTTATTTATATTTATGCTATTGGTTTCTTCATAGGATTGGACTCCACCACATAAGGGCCAAAGGAGAGGGTGAAACCCCCAATTGGTATTTTCATTTCCACTCTTAATTTCAAGGTGTGGGTGTGGGCCGACTGCTCAATTTCTCAAATATTGGGTGCAGCCATAAAATTCAAAGCAGGAATCCGCAGATTCCCTCATTGTTTTAATAGATTTTATTTCATTTGATGATAAGATTTTGAGGCTGCTAGTGAACGTGACAAGCGATTAATGAGAAATAAGAACATGGTAAGTTAATGGTAGAGAAGAGAAAATATCTATCGTTGAATGACTCTTTTGTTGTGATATGTATTGTATTGGGTGTTGATTGATTGTATGTAGGTGATTATTTATGGAGACAATTGATATCGAAGGTGAAGCTCAGTCTCTATTCCATGACGTCGTGTAAATGAGTCGACCTAGTGGACGAGAGGCCAAGAGCTATGGTGCCCAAATGGAGATTATTTGCAAGGCATCAATGAAATCATCCTTGTCCCTCAATGGATACATTGAGAGCGACAACTACTCTACGCTAGCCTAGTTTTCCAACCCTCTCTGTTCGACGCATCCCGATTATTAGAGCCAAGAATCAGGTGCCCAACTACACCCAAACCCATTTTGGATTCATGAATTAAGGGATTTCGAGTACTAGTTCCCATCTACACCCATACTGTTAAGAACCAAATATCAATATAGCATAGAAAAACCTCAGAAAAAGTGCTCAACGCCTTGAAAAAGAGATAATTTAAGATAATAAGCCTCTTCGAGGGGGCAACCTCCTTTTACCCCACTTAAATGTTCAAGTAGCAGATGATTCAAAATGAAAATGTGTCCTTGGTATATATAGGAGACTAGGAGGTATAATTACAACTAATGGCCTAAAGCCGACATAAATAAAATAACATTACTAATATAATATGCCCCAATTAAGGGGTAATGAGCCAATATTAGGGCTTAACATGCCCCTCCCCT
>JASDQU010589044.1:67332-78759 GCA_032191745.1 Picea mariana | reverse complement strand
AAGTTTGTATACTTCAGATACAAGCTTGGCATGATGCAGAATGTCTCCCTCATTAAGAGGGAGTGTTGATGTTTGGACAAGATCAGGAATACATTCTCCTAGATTAATAATTAATAATATAATTATTGATTATTAAATAATATATATAATAAATAGTTATTGATTATCCAAGGGATGCATCCTTTCATGGATGGTAACCATATGTTCTCTATATATGGAACACTCATCATTGTAATAATATATCGATCAGATATCATCTCATATAGAAAAATCAACACAAGGGGTTTATATAGTGACCAATAAGAAGTTCCTAGGAAAGAATATAAATATTAGAAAAGAGACAAGGAAAGAAATAAAGAAATATTTTTGAAAAAGAAAAGTCTCTATTCAAAAGATGTTAGTTCATAATCCGATGAAGATGATGATAGTGACAATGAATCAATAAGAGTACCCTTCATGGAATTAGAGACTCAAGATGTAACTACTGAAAATAATGAAGGATATTGTGAAGAAGAAGGAGAAGTGAATCTTGAAGCATAATTGATTAGTGCCTTGAGTGATCTAAGAATAGCAAGGAAGAAAAACAAGTTTGTCAAAGAAGAGTTAAGTAAAATGAAGGAAGGCTTTCAAAACCCTGGAAAATATTCTGAAGAAGCCAAGCAGACTATCATGGATCTAAGGATTCATTTGAAGGAATCCAAAGTGATTGAAGAAACACTCAAGAGACAACTGGAAGAAAAGAAGAAAATAATAGATAATTTGTAAGTTGAAATAATCTCACTAAGAAAGGAACTACAGAAGAAAGACATCCAACTAAACTTTGGAAATAGCACCAAAATATTGGATGAAATCATCTGCAATCAAAAACCATTCTATGACACGTATAGACTTGCATAGAAACAAAATAAAAGTGATGAGGGTTAAAGCCACAGGGGCTTCACCTTGTTGACCAATATCTTATCACACTCATTCATAAAGGGGTTTTTTTAATTGTGAAAAATAAAGTCAATATATTGTAGGTATTGGGGGGGTGTGGGGTCTTAGGGGGTTTATGGGTATGCGGGGGTACATAAAGGGGTATCTAGTAACAATAGGGGTTTCTTTTATTGGAAATATATATTGGGAGGGGGGTTCAACAATATGATTTTGGAAGGTATTTATGAATATCTATTGAAATTAGGGGTATTCAGTAATATCCCACGAACGAAGGTGCTATGTCATAGGTTCATTAAGTGAAGAGCCTGTGGTTCAAGATTTATGATGACAGGAAATGAAACTGAGCAAATAAGTTATGAAAATACTATTAAGGGTTCCATCAAGAAAGAATAATGCAAGCCTCTAAGAGAGGACATATAGAAACCAGAAATAAAGAAGAATCAAGAAGAATATCATTCATTCAGAGGAACATGGAATCAAAAAATAGCAATGAATAAGACCCAATAAGAAGATCACGATTTTAGAAAAACAACACCAACTAGAAGACCACCCACGCCCAAGTACCAAAATATTTTTCTTGGCTTGTGTTATTCTTGCAATAATTTTGGCATAAAGCCATAAATTGTAGAGCCTATGTAAAAGGTAGAAACACCTGGAAGAGAATTAGATATGAAAATCCCAAGAACAATCATGTAGGCAATTATCCCAGAAAGCCTCGCGAGGTGTTTGGCATAAATTATAACAATTTTGGTGCTCTGGGTTATGAAATTGAATGCTACAAATGTAATAATTTTGGACACATAGCTAGAAATTGCAGAATTGATTTGATAGTTTCTTCAAGGAAAACAAGGCATGTTCCTTTCAATCATATAGGGTAACAACATAGAACTTGGAAAATGAAGCAAGAATTTTGAAGGTTGAGGAATGTGGGATTGCCTTACAAGCCAAAAATAGAAGAAGCCATTTGTATATTGACAGTGGATGCTAAAAGAATATGATTGGAGAAAAAAACATATTTTTAACATTAAAGAAAGAAAAAGAGGGGTATATCATGTTTGGCATTGATAACTCAGCCAAAATTATAGGAAAATGCACAGTCAATCTTGGAAAAAAAGATGTTGTAGCAGAAAATGACCTACTTGTTGAAAATATGAAGCAGAATTTGCTTAGTGTGAGCCAAATGTGTGATCAAGGACACACACGACACACTTATATTCAATTCAAAAGAATGTGAAATAAGGAAAGAAGGACCAGGCGGACTAGTGGCAACAATGACAAAGACTTCAGAAAACATATACATCTTGAATGAGATCGAAGAAGAAAGATGTTGCTTGGGAAAAGAAGATGAAAGTTGGCTTTGGCATTGGAGAATGGGCCATATACACTTTTATAATATTGTCAAGATCAGCAAGAAGCAATTTGTAAGAGAAATTTCATAAATTAAAAAGCCAACAAATATTATGTGCAAGCACTGCCAGGATGGAAAACAAACAAAAGTTGAATTCAAGACAAAGGTATACTCTACGACAAATTGGAGATTGTACACACTAATTTATGTGGGCCCATGAGAACAAAAGGATTGGATGGTGAGCAATACTTCATGCTACTCATTGATGACTACACTAGAATGACCTGGGTTTGTTTCCTCAAGAAAAAGTCAAAAGCTTTTGAATGTTTCAGGGTATTCAAGGAACTGGTTGAAAATGAAACTAATTTGAAAATCAAATGCTTAAGATCAGATAATGGAGGTGAGTTTACATCAAATGAATTCATGTATTTCTATGAAGAACAAGGAATAAAAATACAATTCTCAACATCTAGAACACCTCAACAAAATGGAGTTGTTGAAAGGAAAAACAAAATTGTATAAGAAATGGCCAGAACTATGTTGAATGATTCCAAGATAAGTAATATCTTTTTGGGACAAGTAGTGCATACAACCATTGATATCTTGAACAGAGGTTTCATCAGAAGTAATAGTGATAAGACTCCATATGAGTTATGGAAAGGAATACTAGCCAATGTCAAGTACTTTAGAGTGTTTGGAAGCAAGTGCTACATAAAAAGGGAAGACAAGAATATTTGAAAATTTGACTCTCGGGTGGATGAAGGCATATTTGTTGGGTACTCATGCAAAACCAAAGCATATAAGTGCTACAATATAAGACTCAACAAGATAGTGGAAAGGATCAATGTAAAAGTTGATGAAACATACTTACTCAAGAATAGAAAGGAAAGCATAAATTCAAACGTCTTTGAAGAACATGAAAATGAAGAACTAAAGAAAGAAGAACAACAAGAAGAAGAAGAGAATCATCCAGAAGCAAAACAAGAAGAAAACAACCAACAAGATTTTCAAACCCTTTCTAGGACACCTAACTGTCGGGTTCAAAAGAATCATCCACTAGAACAAATCATTGGAGATAGAAGTGCTAGAGTATAAACCGTAAGAAGAAGGCAAACATAGACACTTGAAGAAGGACATTTTTCATTACTATCCACAATTGAACCAAGTAACTTTGAGGAAGCCATAAATAATGAACATTGGATCAAGGCTATGGAAGAAGAAATAAATCAAATATAAAAGAATGAGACATGGGAACTGGTTCCAATACCAAAGAACAAAAATGTGATTTGGACAAAATGGATCTTCATAAGCAAGCTAAATGAAGAGGGACATGTAACTAGAAACAAAGCAAGACTAGTGTGCAAAGGATATGCTCAAGTTGAAGGAATAGATTTTGAAGAAACCTTTTTCCTCATGGCCAAATGGAAGCAATCAAAATTTTCTTGGCTTATGCATCATCCAAAAGGATCAAAGTGCATCAAATGGACGTAAAATCAACTTTTTCTAAATGGAGAATTAGAAGAAGAAGTCTACATAGAACAGTCAGAAGGGTTTCTACTATCAGAAAAGGAAGACTATGCTTGTAGATTGAAGAAAGATTTGCATGGACTTAAGCCAACTTCAAGAGCTTGGTACTCAAGATTGGATAGGTACTTACATCAACAAGGATTCAGAAAGGGAAATGCAAATAGTAACATCTACATAGAATACTCATATGGTTATCAGTTGCAAGTTGAGAAAAGATGATAAATCTAAAGAAGTGAATCAAAGACTCCACATATCAATGATTGGTAGTCTACTCTATGTGACATATTCAAGACTAGATGTAATGCAAGCAATTGGACAAGTCATAAGATTTCAAGTGACACCAAAGGAAACCCATGTTTTAGCAGTGAAAAGGATCTTTAGATATCTTAAAGGAACAACAGATTTTGGGCTATGGTATCTGAAAGGAAATGAGTTAACTATGGTCACCTACACGGATGCAGATTGGGTAGGAATTATTGATGACAGAAGAAGTACAAGTGGACCAAATTTCTACTTAGGTTATTTCTTAGTGTTCTGGTTGAGAAAGAAGCAATCTTCAGTATCCTTGTCCGCAGCATAAGCAGAATATATCGTAGGATTAGCATGTTGTACTTATATTCTCTGGATGAAAAAAACCCTACAAGACATACAACTAAGATATGATTAGCCTATTCTGATACTCTATGACAACACCAGTGCTATAAACATCTTCAATAATCCAGTGATGCATTCCAAGAGTAAACATATTCCTAATAAGTTCCACTTTCTATGGGAACAAGTCACAAAAAATAATATCAAGTTGGAGTACATGGGACAAAAGAACATATTGCAAACATCTTCACAAAGCCTCTTCTTAGGGATACCTTTGAGTATCTTCGACAAAAACTGGGAGTAATTTCTACTCTAAACTGATTTCCATAATATTTTGCAAGAAAAAAAAGGGGAATATTGTCAGGGGTAGTTACCCTTTTCCATTTACGTCAAAGGGGGAGAGAAAAATAATAAAAATAGAAGCATGAAGACAGGGGGAGTTAGCATGAAGACAAGATGACAGTATAGTCATTGGGATCAGAGCACAGAGATATGGAGATCACGGTTGTTTTACTAAGTTTCCATCAATTCCAAAGGGGGAGATTGTTGAAAAATTGGTTTTCATTGATGTCAACCTTACAAGAAGCCCTAAAGCAAATCCCATAAGCTCCTAAAGGTGATGATGTTGTGTCCACTTGAAGAAACCTTGAAGAGCCTTAAAGGATCCTTGAAATAAGTGTATATAACTCCAAAGTGGTCCCCTTGTGGCATATATTTTAATCATGGCCCTCACGGATGAGATAACATGTGGTTGTTTCCACATTCCCACTTTTAGTTGTACACAAATGGAGCCTTGAAGGAGCCTTGAAGAATCCCTAAAACCAAGTGAAGAAGATGCTAAATTCAATTCAAGAAGCCCCTAAAACCAAGAGAAGAAAACCCTAAATCCAAGTGAAGAAGCCTCTGAATCCAAGTGAAGAATCCCTTAAATCAAAGAGAAGAAGCCCCTAAAGTAAAGTAAAGAATCCCCTAAGGTCGGTCATTCTTAAGGAAGAGGTGCAAGCCAAAATTTGCAACCCTTGGTCGCACCTCATCACATGGAGAAGACTCATATAAATAAGAGGAGCCTCATTTGGAATTTGGATTAACACCAATTCGACCTAGCCAAGGAATATGAGTGAATTTCCAAGGGAAGATGAAGTGAAGAAGGGTGAAATTCAAAGGGAAGATGAAGTCTTGTGATGATTTGTTCTAGGGTTTTTCTTTAAAGTTCATCTTGGAATTTTAGATATAACATTTTTTCTAGAAAAATTCAGATAGATAAACTTGGATTTGTTTTAGAATAGATAGTGAAGAATATTGGGTACAAATTTCAAGTCTTGACTCATTACAGGTTTGGAGTTATACTCAGTGGAAGTTGAGGTTTTTAAAACTAGGGTTTTCTTCTTCAAAACGAGCCTTCTTTACATTTTTGCTATAACTTGTTTTCGAGGATGATTAAAGGAGAGAAACTTGGAGTAATTTCAGAGAAGATATCTAATAATATTGGGTATAAGTT
The DNA here is from genome assembly GCA_032191745.1 of Picea mariana. Lineage (NCBI taxonomy): Eukaryota > Viridiplantae > Streptophyta > Pinopsida > Pinales > Pinaceae > Picea > Picea mariana. The sequence continues at coordinate 72,859 of JASDQU010589044.1, read as the reverse complement.
TTAGATATTGATTCATTATAGGTACGGAGTTATACTTGTTGGAAGTTAGGGTTTGTGACTAATCCATAAACTAGTCCCAAACAGGTGTTCGGGATAAAACAGTTATATCTGAAGCTTTGTAGATCCAAATTGAATTCCAATTGTTGTATTAGAAGTATAACATATCCTAATATCTAAGGTCCAAGTTTCAGAATCAGAAACAAAAAATTGAGCTCGTGGCGAATCTTACAAATTTGCAGATTTGTGCAGATTTGAGGTACAATTCTGAGCAGTTTTGTATGCATATTTAAGAAGTGATTTTGGGATTGTATTTGAGGGTTGATTTGATCCTGTATCGTCATTTAAAATATTCCAAGGGGATCGGTTTCTCCTTCTATTAGTTTTTGGAAAACTCAAGGATTGGGTGCTTCCTTCAAGTTGGTGCTTGTAAAATATTGAAACTACTTAAGAAAAGCTTATGTGGTTTTCTACTAGTTGGGTTTCCACGTAAAACTTTGTATGAGTTTAGGTGATGATGAATGACATGATTAATGTTTATGTAGTGCTTGAAGGTTAAAATTGTTGAAATAACTCTATACTAATTCACGCCCCCCACCCTCCTAGTATTCTTGAATATTCTAACATCTCTCTCTCACTCACACACACACACACACACACACACAAAACATTTTTATAAAATCATCATACTTCTTACTTAAAGCCAAAAGTAAATGCACAATATGGCAGACTTCCTAGTAGTCTCATTTCCTTTTAATAACAAAGTTAAAATATTATCAGGTCACCTTTTTAATATGATGATGACGACGATGACATTGTCGGCTATTGAGATCAACATTGGTTTATTGAACCTGATATAACTAATTGTCAATAATTTCATTTTATTTTGTTGTTTCTAATCTCAAATATTTTGCAAATAAGATTATTGATATCACTTTGGTTTTCATGGGTTAACACATTATAAATATTAGTGATATTACAAATGTTTTGAAAATGAGATCTAGTCTTTATGTGTCAATCAGATGTAGATCAAGTTTCTAAGAGGAAAGTTGTTGTCCTCCCTTTCCTTGATTCAAATCCCATTGAGATCCTTAGTCTCTTCATGAGCCAATTGTTCAATGTTGACCTGGCCTTGAGCCCTAAATTAGAATATGTTTTAACCTAGGTACCATACTGAGAACAAGGGGAAGTACCTAGTAGGCTTCCCTAAGAATCATATGACGTGAAAAAAATATATCTAGTCTCTATGTAGATTGTGCACTCCAAGAGAAATTATGTTTCATCTTCTATCTTGTTAGAATTATAAATTATTTCTTCCTCGGGTATTTTAGGTCTTGTCCACCTATCAATTTCACTATGAATATCATGGAGTTTGTTCTTATTTTTGCAATATTTATTTTCTTATTGAAGCTACCAATAGTAGAGAGATAATTTTGATCCTCAAAAGTAAGGATAGTGACCTCTTTCTAGAAAACCATTTTTTCTTATTCCCAATCTCATTGTAGCACCATAAATTTTATTGAAAAATACTCATGACAATTTTATTAATGGTTGATATTCTTAAGGGCATCCTCTTCCACTACCCCCTATACTGGAGAACGGAAGTTGCATCTCGAGTCCATCCTCTCATTAGACTCAAGTGATTTTTACTAATGTTTGAAATTGATATAGTAAGCCTCTCTTTCTTCATGTTAGCCAATATATGCTTGTACAGCAAGTACCTTATCATAGCCTTAATTTATACAAGTAGGATACCAGGTTCTAAAAGAAGGGTAGGGTAGGGCATATCACTTTTAATTCTAAGATTGTGTATTACAAAATGTTTCTAGACTTGCTTTGTTTTCCTCTAAGTATGTCTATAAATACTACAACACTAGGATTCACATCCACACAAAATCATTGGGATAACAAGTGAGTCAAAAAGAAACCACCCTTTTCCCCAAAAATAGAAATCAGCTGCTCTACAATTATTTTCATACCCATAAAATCTTTCCAACCTCTGATAATCCTTTTTTTAACACTACAATTCCAGTTTAGTTTATGATAGATCTCGATTCCAAGATGTTTATATGAAGGGACTTCTTCTGAATTGTGGTTATTGTAAGAAAACTTTGGGTAAATGAAATTTCTAGACTCGATGATCATAATCTTTATTTTATTAGTATTCATAGTCATATAGAGCTAATGCAAAAATCTTTGAGAGTTTGAAGCTAATTTTCAATTCCTAAAAGAACAATGTCATATGCATATAGGAGGAGAGTGACAAGTAACATTGCAAGGTCTATTCCCACACATCGTACTTCCTCTAGGCAAGCTTATAACTTGTCTATATAAATACCAAAAATAGTAGGGGACAAAGGACACCCTTACTTGACACCCATATTATAGTTTATTTCTTCCAACCAACCCTGATTACTTCTAAACTTGGAAGCAACTATCTCATGTAACCTTATCACTACAACTCTCAACTCAAAGGGGACCCCAATATCTTATAAGCTCTTCCAAATTTTATTTCAAGGAACTGTATCCAAAAAAAAATTGAAGAATGAAATGACATAGGATGTTGTCTTTGTTATTACAACACTCTTTCACTATAATCCTAAGTGTAATTAAATTATCTAAAGTTGAGTGATAACTTCAAAACCCAACTTGTTATTTAGCTCTCTTATCATGGTTTCACAGCCACACACCAGTCTTTTTTTCTAAAAGTATACATGGATACAACTTATCCATGAGAGAGGACTAATCATGATGGTTCTATAATTTGAGGGAGTATCTTTATCACCACTTTAAATAGGAACAATAAGACTCTATGTCCAAAGCTTAAGGAATCCCTTCTTAACGGCTAGATTGAATAGGTTATGGATATGAGGAATGAGAATAGAGATACTATTTTTTAGAATTTATGACTAATATTCCTTGATGTATTTGATTTTTCCCTTTGCAACATGCTTAACCCCAAACTCCATGTCTTCAATAGTGAAAAAATCACATGTCATTAAAATTATTTGATTATTATTTAAGATATTAGGGGATTCATATGGATTTGTAAGGTATGAATTCCAATCTGTGATATCAATATTACCTTTCTTATTAACTTTCTGAGTTAACATGACCCTCCAAAACTTTTTAGGTTCGAAGTCAGAAAGATGTAAGAATTTATCTTAGTTTCTATTAATGTATTTTCACTTCTTTATTTTAACTAGAGTCCCATATTTGTTTATTTCCATGGGATTTTAAAGTTCATTTAAGATATCCTTGGTATACCTTTTATAGTATTCTTACCCACATTAATGCAAGTTCTTCTTTTTAAGAGATGTAAGGCAAGAGTACTTGTGGGTGCAATTTGAGAGTTTCATTGCAAAGTTATAATACAGATCCTTGAAGTTGAATTCCTTATTTAAATCTTTTAAGAAAAGTTTAGTTTTGGTTTAATAAAAAATTAAGTGTTTTTCGTTATTTATGTCAAGGTAAATTAGATTGGTATGTAGGTCAACATTTAGAATTAAGACTAAGGGTTCATGACCTTAATCAAGCTCGTGATTATCTACATTTAGAATTAAGACTAAGGGTTCATGACCTGAATCAAGTTCATGCTTATCTACATTTAGAATTAAGACTAAGGGTTCATGAACTGAATCAAGCTCATGATTATCTATAATATTGATATTATCAATTTGATTGGTTAATGGGATTGATGAAATGACATAATCTAGTACACTATCCCCAAGTCCATAGATACATGTCATTTAGATTGAAGATGGACAGTTCCTTAGATTAAATCTTCAAGGCTTCTTTTGTAAATGTTGTTTGTTATCACATGGATTGTAGCTTGGGAAAATCCCAACCATAGTCACAAGCGTGAGACAACTACAAGAGTACCTACCCATTGTCACCTTAGATAGACACTCCCCTCGCTTTAGTGATGATGAAATCACCACAAGAAACATGGTGGCCCTGGGGGGATTGAGGTGGAAAGTGAGATGATGATCAATGAACACCCCTATAGGTCAAGTTTGGAGAAGGAGTAAAGCTTGAGAATGAGTCTTGTAGATGATAAATGGTTTCCATATATGGTGTACCTATAAAACAGTGCTATCCCTTCCTAGAATAAGACAAATGATAGATATGAAAGCCTTAAACCAAAGGGAATCAAGAAAGAACCCTTGTTGTCCCAAATTGCAGCAGTATGAATATATATATATATATATATATATATATATATCAGCAATAAAAGATGTCAATAGTTGCAAATTTAACCATCCAAAATCTAGTACGAGATATCAAAAATAAAGCTAGCAATGACTAGTCAAACTTCCAATGTTTAAAGAAAGACTTTGGTGGCATTAAGGGGTTGTTTATTAAGTGTTATAAGCAAGTTATTATGACAGCCAAGTGGTTGTAGAAAACAATTTCTACAGCAATAAGATCTAGCCACAGAAATCAACAAGTAAACCATCCAAATGATATCCAATAACTAGTAGAACAATTATCAAAGTTTACAAGTAAATTCCAGTGGTAGAATAACGAATAAAGAGTGGAAGAAGATGAGTTGTATTGCAGCCTAATGGTTGTAGCGTTAATTTATAACAGAAAAAAGAATTACTTGGCCAACCAAGATGCCCCTAGGGCACAAGAAAGCCTATAGCATTAAGACTCAATTGCAACTTAGACATTTGCAATATCTCAAAAATTCACGTATACCAATGCAACAATTTTGTATCTCCAATGCAAGTTAGATTAGTTCCTTATCAATTGGGTTAATGGAGTCTCTTGTGTAAGAGCTAGTTTTTTTACTTCTCTAGGGGCATAAGCCTTTTTACTCCCTAGAGCAAACAAAACTAGCAAGGTAAATCTAGGAGGGTGTATGCTCTTTTACTCCTCCTAATAACCTTTGCCAAAAATAGCTTATTCAATGACAAAATGATAGATATTGGTGGAGGGTGTATTCCCTTATACTCCTCCAAGAGTTTACAAAATTGACCCTGAAACCAAGAAGAAACCACACAAAAGCATGAATTCCTTACCTACTCCAAGAAATAGCAAGATAAACCCTTATTTACCAAGAATATTCCACCACAATAGCAAGAATAAAGCATCCAAGAGATAGAACCTAGCTTATTCTTCCAATAGACAAGTAATAACATCTACAAATATAAGAGAGAGAGATAGTGCGCCTTGCCCAAGTAGGGAGAAAATTTCAGCTAACAAGTATGTAATTCTCAATTTATGATCTAAAAATGAAATGAGGCGAGCTTTATTTATATAAACTCACCTAAAACCAATTTTTCCACTTTCAAAATGTCAACAACAAATTGGAAGAGGCCTACCTCCTCTTTTTTCTTTTTACAACTAAAAAATAGAAAATACATAAATAAATTCCCCTTTTAGGGGTGACGTCGTGCGTAAAGGGTGATGTTAGGCCTCCAAGAGATATGTTTTGACCTTTGACGAAGAACGTTGGGCCTCCAAATGCCATAAATCATGCCAACAAGTGTTCTAGCATGTGTCAAGTGTCTCTCTATCCATC